>BPLQ01013770.1:0-24977 GCA_021605075.1 Caerostris darwini
TTTTATTGTTTATAATATACAATAAATATTTATCTCGCACAAAGAAACTTAATTGATGTTATTAATTAATTAATTAATATTCTAAAACAATTTTAGAAGTAATAAGAATTCTACTAAATTTTTGGCTCATATTACTTAAAAATTATGATAGAAATATTTATAATAGAAGAAATTTTAAAAGACTCCCATTTAATTGCAATAAATTCTTTCAAGACTGTACATAAAAAGAAATCATATGACATTATTATATTTTTTTCTTACAAATGTATAAGTCAAATATTGGGTAATTTCATTTTTTTTACAAATAAAAACTTATTAAAATGGCTAAGTCAAATAGGATGTGCTAAAAATTTTAATTTATTTTCTAAAATGCAAATTGTCAGCAAATCCAATTTCAAAAATTATAAATCAGTTATAAATTGTTGTTGCCCCTATGGCAAATCTAATAAAGAAGAATTTATTTAATTTTATTAGATTTCCCATAGGAGCAATAGCAATTTATAAGCCGAATTTATTGAATGCCTTCTAATAGTACCAAAGGTTAACAGGGTTTGATTAAATAAAATATAATAAACAATCATTTTAATTAAGAGAATGCAACTACAAACTTAGAAATAATAAATTTAAAAATTTAATGCTTTTAAACAGAGAAAAGAAATCTTGAAAACATTTTCTCATGATGTTTAAATAAATATTATTTTATCGTTGAAAAATTGGAAGTATTTATGTCTTATAATTTATTTTTATTATCTCAGGAATAGGTTGTTTTGAACAATTACTATCTTTTAACAAATAATGAACTATTTTTAAAAGTGTATGTATAAATTTACATATGCATTTTTCAACAAGCAGTTAAATATTGATATTGTTGCAAAAATAAATTTAATAAATCATTGATATTAAAAATCTTTATTGAGGCATTATACAATGTAATAAATAAAAAATAGATCTCTTAAGTGTTACAGTTTAAAAGATAGGAGGAAAGCAAGTATGTTCAAATGCGCACATACTCATACCACTACAATCTGTTAAAAATTCTAATATTTGGGAAAGTGTTGAATAAATTCAACAATTATTTCTTAAGATTAATATTTATAAACAATTCATTTTCAATTATTTCTATGTCTATTATTTATATCTATATTTTCGTTTTGAAATTAATAAGAACAAGTATCTTTAAAAATGGGAGTTATTTAAATTATCAATTTTTTTCATACATGAATAAAGTGTTACGAATATGAAATATTATTCCTTTTTTTTTTTTGTTTATTTTAAAAACTGATATAAATTATGATTAAAGTTATTTAAATATACATAATAATACAAAATACGTAATTTGTAATTAAACTAAGCACATAAAAATAAGTATTTTTATTATTTATAAATAATAGTATTAAAAGATTCTGAAGAATTACTTTTTATTTGAATATCAGTTATAAAAATATTATTTTTTCAGCGTCTGATAGTCTTTTCTTTTTCTGTTTACAGTTATATTATTGCACATACAAAAATAAAAGAATAATTAAATACAAGACAAAACTGCAATATTAAAATCATAAGTAATTTCCTTCCAATAAGTATATAAATTAGTATTCATTAATAAAATTTATTAATTGATATTTATTGAAAAAGTTAATATAGTTTGATGGAAAAAAATGTTCATCTTTAATTTACATATATTTTAATAATGTATCAAACAGGTGTAATTTAAGTACAAAGCAATATTGTGAAACATATTATTTCTAATAATAAATGCATTAAATGTTTCTAAATAAAGTTTCATGTAAAATAGGAATTTAATTATTTATTAATAAAAATGTAACAACTTTTGTATCAATTTATAATTGCCAACAGAAAAAATTTGAGATTGCTTATCGAAAATTAAGAACACATATAATCCACACAACTATAATATATATTTCGTTATGACAAAATGAAAATAATACAAGAAATGTAAAAAAAATAGTAAAAAGAAGTGTAAAAAAAAATGAAAAGAAATGTCAAAAATAATAAAAAAAAAATGAAAAAAAAATAATACTTTTTAAGCTGATATATATAAAAGTTGAAATATAAAAAATTAATTTTAAATTCTTTATATTAGAACAGTGGAAACGAACTAAAAATATATGATACTTTAAAATTGTTTTGTACATTGATTCAAAAAAAAATAACAAATAGCAAATATTTATTTTTTTGTATTCAAATGTTTACGAAAATATATATTATTATATATTATATACTAGTATCAAAAGATTAAGAGCAAACTTAAATCACACATTACAATATACATTTCGTTATGATAAAATGATGAAATAAAAATTGAATACTAGTAGAAAGAAATGTAAAAAATAATAATTTTTTCAGCTTACGTATTAAAGTTAAAAAAATTGGATTTTTTGAAAAAAAAATGAAAACAAATAAAAAATAATTATTTTGTTCACTCAGCTGTTTACAATAGTAAATATTAATTGATAAAAATCAAGCAGTTGAAATTTATTGCGATTATAATTTAAATGATGCCATAGACTCTGACGTCATTTCCGATTCTTAATTCTTCCACAGACGATTTTAAAATAATTAGTCTGAAATCTAACTTTTAAAATAAAAACATTTATTATAACAGGTGAAACGAACAAAAAATATATCCTACTTTAAAATATTTCAACTTTGATACTTTTTAAAAATCAAAACAAATAAAAATAATTCTTTTGTTCACTCACATGTTTACAAAATTAAACACCAATTGATAAAAATCAAGCAGTTGAAGTTAATTTAAATGATACATCGAGTTATGACGTCATTTCCTGTTCTTAAATCTTCCATAAACGATTTTAAACTAAATAAAAAAAAAATATTTAAATTAAAAATAATAATAATAATAACTTTAGTGTGATTTTTGACTGAGTACTAAATAAAAATATTGAATTTATATAAAAAAAAAAGTGTGGACTCCTACATGTTATAGTTTTTATATTATAGGAAATACAGAATGAACAAACACACACACCTGTGCATTTATCTTTTGTTTTATATATATTAAGAAATAATTTAAAACAATAGAACATATAGACAATTTTAACTGTTAATTCATACACTTTTAACAATTAAGTTATTGTTAATAATTTTTTTTAAAGTTGCACAATTTTTGTTTACACAAAAGTAATCCATAAAAACAAACATACACACAAAAAAAAATCTTTGAAAATAAAAAGAAATATGAAATACAAGTTTTGAAACAGTTTCCAGAGTTTGAGAGTGAATTTTGCAATACATAATAATAAAATAGAAAGCATAAAGGCAGTCAA
The DNA here is from genome assembly GCA_021605075.1 of Caerostris darwini. Lineage (NCBI taxonomy): Eukaryota > Metazoa > Arthropoda > Arachnida > Araneae > Araneidae > Caerostris > Caerostris darwini. Next base: position 3,306 of record BPLQ01013770.1, read on the forward strand.
CGAAATCCATTTCCTTTTTGGAGAAAACTAAAGCAATGTATGGAAAATAATGTTTCTGAAATCTTTTGTATTCAGTTTGTAATGCTAACAAATGGGAGAAGAATCGACACATTTTGATTAAATTTGTGAATAGAAAATGCTAATGAACAGAAGATTTGTTATAGTTGTTATATGTAATAAATAAAGTATATATATATCAAATAACATTTAAATTTTAAAAAATAAAATAATCGCAAACAAAAGAAATTGAAACAATAGCAGTATTCTCAAATATCTTACTTGATAGTTTTAGTCGTTACAATTTGTTATAAAAATAATTAAATATATTATATTTCTATAACGGTATGAAAATTTTCGTCTATATAAATCATGCAATGCTGACATCTGATATAGATATTTGAAAAGGGGAAATATAAATAAGACGATACAATTAATACAAAATAAATATTATACAATCAGTAAACTATTTTTCTTATATTCGCGAGAATAAAGAAAGGAGATGATAAGTAATATTAAGTTTTCAAGGAAATTTTGTAAATTTTGTATTTTGTAAATAAAAGAGTATCAATGATTTACTTATACAAAATACCAAAATACAGCAAAATATCAAATTTTAAACTAATAGTAATAATTTAATAAAAATAGTAGTAATTTAATAAAAATAGTAGTAATTTAATAAAAATACATTTGAGATACAAAATTTTATTCCAAATTTAAAAAAAAAGAATATTTTATTGTTGTTGTCGTATTCCCTGAAGAGTACAAGAAAATCAAATATCATGGTGCTCCCGACTAATATTGGCTATGTTGATTGCCAGCTCGAAGTATAAATCCTCTTCCGAGAGAGGAATCAGCAATAGCTGGGCAATCAAAGACATGATGAAAAGTAAGTTCGATATCAGGACAGGTGCTAACAGTTATGGTGTTTTTTGATGCCATCAGCTGAAATCTTCATATTTTTGTGTTGCTTCATCCTTAATCTTGTGAATGTAGTAGCTGTTTTTCTGTCGACATTTGGTTCAGTAATTTGGTATATAGTTTTAATCTTAGAAGGAATTATAAATTTAGATTTAGCCGAGGCATTTGCATCTGCAATTGAAGTAGGAATGGAAATCTCATCCAGACTTCTGGCATTCTTTGCAAAGAATCTGCAATTTCATTAAATTCCAAATCCACATGAGTAGTGATCCATTGCAGGATATACATTCTGTGCAAGTAGTGGATTTCAGCTAAAAGAGATATGATGTTCAAGATCATACTTGGAAAATCATTATTAAGAGCGTGTTAGACAGACCTTGAGTCAGTGAAGATAGTAATTCCTTTCATTTGTAAATCAAAATCATTTAATATTGATTATTTGAATTTACAAGTTATTTAGTTATGTATTTTTTCAATTAACATTAAACATTTAATTATATTATTATTCTTACAAATATTATCAATTTCGAAATTTAGTAACATTTTATGTAAGTATTTCTGTCTGATAAGTCAGTCACTAAATTCATTAAATGTATTTGAAATTCTAGTTGCATCCTAAGAAACTTTATTTCATGACATATTTATTTCATTTATTTTATTTAATTCAAAAGATGAAAGCAGCTTTGAACGAGTGCCAAATATTTTATTCTTTAACATATAGGGATTGATATACTGGCTTTTTGTTTATTTTACCTTATTAACTTAAGAAATGTTTTAACATAAATATCCTGGTTTATTAAATAAAAGTTTTTGGGGGATTATATAATATATCATTTAAAGACTTTTCTCAGAGTCAACACGAAATATATTTACAGTTTTCCAAATACTCTTAATTTAATACATTATGAATGTGTTTGGCAAAAAAAAAACATTAAAATATGATATTATTATATATATTTGTTTAGATAAAACTGTAAAAAAACACATTTTATTTTGGACGTAAAAAAAAAATGTTCTTTTTTTTACATATTTACAACAAATTTCGTTAGTTATTTTAAATTCATTCATATTGATTTATATCATGAATTTAACTATATTTTCCCCTTATTCTTTACAATAACTAAATCTTGTGTTTTAATTTAATAAAAAAGTAAATTTAATGTACTACTTTTTTTCAATATATGAATTATTTTTTGAAAAATTTCGCTTGTTCTAATAGAATATGTTTAGTAAAAAAATTCAATATGAAATTTTTTCAAAACTTAAACTATAAATGAAAAAAATTATTAAAGGAAATAATTATTAATATTAATATTAACAGTTATGAATTATTAATATTAATATTAACAGTCATGAATTATTAATATTAATATTAACAGTTATGAATTATTAATATTAATAATTCATAATTATTATATGAAATAACCATAACAAATAAATCTAATGAAATTTATGTAAGTAAATCTAATTGTTAAGTTAATCTAATTAAGTTAAATTAATCTAAAGTTAAATTAACCTAATTAAGTTAAGATAATCTAATAATAATTTATTTGAAATAATGAATTTTGATTAAATTCTATGACCTGCCATTGTATAAGATATAAGATACATTATGTTATTATAAGAAATTGACAAAAGAAAAATAATTAATTTAAAAATAAAAATAATAATTTAATTTTTAAAAATATAATTCTAACAGACAAATAAGTCTAATGAAATTTAAGTACGTTAATCTAATTAAATTAAGTGAAGTTAATTTAATCAAATTAAGTAAAGTTAATCTAATAAGACATAATATTTTGTTTGAAATAATGAATTTTGAATAAAATCTATGGCAGGGCATTATGTAAGATATAAGATATATTTAATCAAAATAAAAACATTTTATATAAAAGTAAAAAATAAACAATTAAATTTTTAAAAATATTATCGTAACAGTTCTATAGTTTATTTTATTTTACAAAATAATATTCAAAAATATTATTCTATTCAATAAAATAAACATTTTTTTTTTTTCAAATTTATATATTTGTTTACGTGTTTCCTCGACTAAACAATTTGTCAGAAAATTGCTTAATTTTTTTAATTTACATATTTTTTATTTCATATTTCTGTGTAAAAAGTAATGAACAATTATTTGTATATAATTTTATTTACCTTTGTTAAAATATCTTTGTTTATTCTTCAATTTTGTCTGTGCATATCAGATTTTGAACATTATTTTTTGGCCTCAGAAATTATAACAAAGATGCAGAGATCCAAAATATATCTAATAAATATTCAAAATATAGCATAAAATAACAAGGACTAATTAAAAAACAGTAACATTTCTAAAATGTATTCAAAAAAATTCTGATAAATATTTTTCCTATCAAACAATATACGCTTAATTCTTATTTGATTTATTTTTGTTCAATATTTCTCAAACTTTTTTGCACTATCGCCACATTTTATTAAAATTTATAAGAGACTCTTCTGTTTCACGAAGCTTCACAAGAAAGATATTAAAGCAGGGGCAGTGGCCATTGGGTGTTTTGGATTTTTGTACCCCACGAAGATGCACACAAGGATTCCAAAAGTATGTAACAAACAAAATTTTAAATAATCAAGGAAATAATAAGTTAAAAAGAGTGTTTTGGAGATTTTAATGCATTTTGCATTAATTTAAGAATTAATACATTTACAATTATATTAAAGCAGGTTTATTGGCTATTGGATTTTTTTTTGGAATTTTGAACATCCTAGAAATATATTAATATTTTTCGGGTGTCTAAATCTGTATCAGCTAAAATGCATACGAATAATATTGAATTGCTTACATTACAGGTGCACAGATGAACTGAATATAAATTAAAATAAAACTTAAGATTGACATTTCCAGTTATGAATTAAATAAATCTGAAATCAGAGATAAAAATGATTATGTAAATCTTTTGGGAAATAGAGAGAAAGTACCAGATTTTTTTTCTTACTATAGAATTTTATCACAATATTTTAACAGAAAGCAAGTGGGAATTTCAAATTCTGAATTGGAACCATTCGGCTCTACTATCCAGTTTAATGTATGTTTGGCAATATAAATAGTGCATTAACTGCGAAAGCTATATTAATGGTTTTCTAATTCATGGTCAACCTTGTTATTTATTTTACTAGCAGCTTTATAAAAAATCATTGGGAAATCTTACACATTGGGAAGCCTTGAACATTATTTGTTACAAACAAATAATGTTAATTGCATTTCTATGCATAGATGAGGTGAAATGTATTTGGATTAAAAATATTATAACTAGCCTATATCTCTTCTACATCTTTTTCTTCAGTGGCATAACAGCTTTATGGTGGTGCAAGACAGTATATCTGCCTACTGGAAGATTTCGAGACAGGGGGTGTTTTCTTTTTAAGGGGTAGAGTTATCAGCCGTACACTTAACACTCATCGGTAATTTTAGATCGGGACCTATGGTTTAAAGTGGATTAAAAACCACTACAAGCATCCATGGTACAGCTGGGACTCGAAATTTAAATATTTTGCACCTAGCGCCAGAGCTAATCTACATCTATATTACTCAATATAGTGGGAAAACAACATATTCTATGAGTAGAAATTCAGGAATAGCAGAAGCAGAACCGTAACTAAATGTACTTTAGTCATAAATAATTCGCAATAAAATGCGTTTCTACGCGTCGAAATAAGATTGATCATGTTGTGTTGTGCAGAACTTCATACACCAAAAGCATTAAAAATAAAAGCACAACACCTCGCTTAGAAATAATAAAAGTTACAAAGAATTTAAATCCAAAGGAAACTTTGGATTTAAATTCTTTGTAACTTTTATTATTTCTAAGCGAGGTGTTGTGCTTTTATTTTTTTTAATGCGAAGAATTCGGTTTATTCAATTTATCAAATGTATAATGATATAAAAATTTTATTTTTCCAACAGAATTTTCTATTTGGGAAAATGTTCAGACCCTTTATTTTTGCTTAAAGAGGAAAAGAGAAATCCATTGAGGAACAACTGGTGATTATTTTTCATTTAAGTAAGCATTAATTTCCATTAAATGGATTTGTATTACAGCCTGTGGTTTTGGAACCAATCTGAAATAATATTTATAGTTTATAAAGTGTCAGTACAGACATTGGGTCATTATTTACCTTGAAAGTCGAAAAAATAAGTCGTCAATAAATCAATAATTTCGCAACAGCCTATGATGAGGTAAAGTTAAATAGTTTTCTATGATCCTTTTGTCAGAAGAAATGTGCCGCCTTTTTTTGTGTTACTAAACATAATAATGGTTTAAAGATTTTGCTTAATTTCTTTTTTAATAGCAGTATATGAATAAGAGTTCTTTTAATTTCAAATTAAAACTTTCAGAGTTTTTGTCTGCACAATAATTTATTGCATTTAATCTATGTATTCTGGAATACTAAGATAATAGCAAATATTTAAATTTTTACAATAAAAACAATGTTTTGGATACTCAATTATAAGTCTGACTCTACTTTTAATTTTTTCTCCTTACATGTATATTAAAAGGACATTTCTTGGTTTCTAAGGAATATTTAGTTTTGAATAATATTTCGACACGATACCAAATAAAAAATATCCGCATAATTATGGAAAATACTCCACATATTATATAATAGCAATACAGGCTCTTAATATATTTAGATTTTACTAATTATGGAATAATTATTAGCAATTAATTGTAATTAAGGTTTGTGTTAATATTCCGTATTATTTTTGCGAAATGTTTTATTAAATAAATAAGATTAATTACTTATATGTAGGAAAAAATTCACACTCATCTTAAAGACGTTACTTACACCTTGGCCTGAATAAGAAAAAAATTTGAATTCATATGTTCATTTCTTTTTTTTTTTTTTCGTTGATTTTAGAAATAAATTATTTAAATTAGTTTTTGATATTTATTTTTAATTATAAAATAACTTAATATAGCTAGTTAACACAAAATAATTTTCGAAGTATTATATAAAATTCCATTATTATGTTTAAAAGCTTTTCTTAATAATGTTTAATATTTTTTGCAAAATTAATTAATTCATTCATGAATGAATGAATTAATTAATTAATTAATCAATTAATATAAAAATTATTACTAAATAATAATTAATAATAATAATAAACAAAAATTAATAATAATAATAACTAAATAATATAAGAGTGATTTGTATTTTCTAGGAAAATGTTATCGCCAAAATGAAGAGTGTCATTATTTTCATTAGAAAATGTTGTTGTTGTTATATTTATCCCACTTGATTGACATCAACATCTAGATTCATGAACCCAATCTTAAACAGACCAGTCAAGATAAAGGGTAAAAAAAGCAGCTTCTTTTTGTCCTTGACCTTGCGGCACAAAGACATGGGGCACCCTAAGGAAGAAGTCGAACTTTACCCCACCCAGTTATATCCCCGGGCACTGGGTACCCATTTTAGTCGCCTTTTACGACATGCATTTAGGGACTATTCTATCCCATCACTACTATCATAAAGTGTAATATATCTTAAGCGTATGAAATTATATCAAAATATACTAATATATCAAGCATGCCTTTGCAAATTAATAAAAGGATATAAAAACAACATGAAGCCAATATGCAATCATAATAGCAGAAAGTTGGATATTTTTGGTAAAGATACTATTAATTTCATATATAAGGAACAGTATGTACAATCATTAAAATAAAATATTTAAAACCTTATGTTTCATCCATTTTAATAATTTTTTTTTTCTTTATATGAATGCATTTGTTGAAACTAAAAATGTGCATGTCTAGAAAATTGGAAGTTTGAAAAACAAAGTATATTTGCATATAATTCTAAACTATTCTGTTGCATAAATATTTACATAGTTTCCAAATATTGTTAAATAAACTTATCTTCAACTTAAATTCTTACGCTAATATTTAAAACTTATACTTTAATATTTTTAAATCCCTAAAACATTTTCAAGGATTTTTTACATCTTAATTTTTCAGATTTCTTTTAAAATATATATAAAGTGTATAAATTTTATATTAAATTTAATTTTTACTCATAAAATATTTATGGGATTAGTAAACAGTTAAAAATACATTTTTTTAATTCAACTAATTGTTAATGATAAAACAAAATAATATATTTCACATAATATTTGTTGTTGCTTTTGTTTCTTAAACCACTTGGTAGGCATCTAGACCAAGCCCACGAACCCGTATGAACTCATGGTTGAAGAAAAAAGGGAGGGCAGCTGCTGTTGTGATGCAGCACCTGTAGGTAACAGTCCGACTTGACTCCGTGACACTCTACAGTCATATGAGATCGGAACCTACTGCTTAAAGTGGATTCCGAACTACTGCAAACATCCATGGCACGGCCGGGACTCGACCCTTCCCTTTATAGGGCCTGAATGGCCGAGTGTCCAGCGCTCTTGGGCTCAGTGCCACAGGCTTCTGGTTCGAGTCCCAGTGGTGCCATGGATGTTTGTAGTGGTTCGGAATCCACTTTAAACAGTAGGTCCCGGTCTAATACAACCGTAGTACATTGTCTTGATGTTTAGTCAGTCTTCAGTCCGTGTGGTCGTGCTAAAAGTGAAGCTTCATGTTACCCTTAGCCATGGCCCAGTCGCCTGAGATGTGGTCTTCTGGACTTGATGTACGCTTTTCTACACCAGGGGGATTAGTAACAACAACAATAATATAATTAAACCAATAGACTCAATGTTGTTGTAGTTATCGTGTCCATGGATTTAAAATATAATTATCAATGTTAGATCAAGTCAAAAGTCTTCTCAATAGCGGCCGCAAGCAATGGCGCCGCTTCACAATACAGGACATCTCTTAAGTTGGCCTCCATTGGCACCATACCCAATTGCAAAACATGAGGAGTGAGTGCTGGGCACTCAAGAATGTGCTTAGGTTTTAGGAAAGCGTTGCGGCAATTTCTGCAGGGGACGTATTCCCTGGTCTTGTCTGGGAGAATCTTCGTCCCTCTGTAATGATTAGTTCTGAGTCTGCTAATAACTGATGTCAACTACCTAGGGCAGTTGAAGTCCGTGATTAGTGGCTTCTAAAAGTTATGGGGAACTAGTCGGCTTTTGGCAAATGTGCTAGCATCCGAAAGTGTGATGGTAGTTCTGGGTTGATCATTGTCCCTGGCTTCTTTGGCTAAAGAGTCAGCGCATTCGTTGCCCTCAATGTTGACATATGCAGGAATCCATTGAAGATGACATGATTTGCCTCTACAGTGTAGAGTCTCTAGCAGAAAAATAGACTCAATATTGAGCAAATATGAATTAATTTAAAATCACTTCCTGAAGAAGCGAAATAAAATTATTTTTTTTAGTCACTCATCTTAAGGATCCATTTAAAATCTTTATGGGAATCATGAATTACTTCCTCTTACAAAACGATCAGTCATTATTTGTTTTTCATACATTTAAAAATTAAAAAGAAACTAATTATAGTTGCAAGCATCTATTATTACATAAACTATGCTGCATAGGGAAAAATTAGAAAAATCTTAAGACACACACATTTTTTCATAAATGAAAATAAAAAACTTCCATTTTTAATCATTTCATTAAATACAGAAGAAAAAATTTTAGCGCTTTTTTTTAAAAAATAAGTGATTTATATCATATAATTTTAAAAAAAAATAATTTAGTTTTTATGAATATACATTAATTAATCTGAAAATAATTAATTTTTAAATATTCTTCCCACTTTTTAATAGCTTTGAACTCAGAAAGTATTTTCTTTGATTTTAATTTTTGATATTTTAATTGTTTTCTTGAGTTTTTATTAATAAATGTTAAATATATTTTTTGTGGAAATCAAATATTATTCCTATATAAAAATATTCAGTTTTCCATTTAAAATACACAAAATGAACTACTTCATTTTAATTATTTCATTTAATGCATTTAGCAATTAAAAAGAAATTAATTATAGTTGCTAACATTTGTTATTACATAATCTAGGAAGCATAGGAAAAAAATTAGAAAATTTTTAAAACACTAATTTTATTTTATAAATGAAAATAAAAAACTTCCACTTTTTATCATTTCATTAAATACAGAATAAAAAGTTGTTGGTGTTTCTCTTTCAAAATAAGTTATTTATATATTATTTTTTTAAAGATGAATTAGTTTTTATGAATATATATTAATTAACCTGAAAAAATTAATTTTTAATTATTCTTCCCGTTTTTTAACAACTTTGAATTCAGAAAGTATTTCCTCTGATTTTAGTTTTTATATTTCTAGTTGAGTATATTTTTTTTTAATAATTGTTAAATATATTCAGCAAATTAAATATTATTCTTATATAGTTTGACGACAACAAAAATTAATTTTATTAAAATAAACTTTTAGTAAACAATTTATTCACTTTATAAAAAATATATATTGAAGTATTGTGTTTTTAAATCAAATTTTTATTTAAAATTAAATCAAAATGTTTTAAAAATATATTTTGAATAAACTTTTAAAAGAATATTATAATCTTTTAAGAAGCTTATCTAAAAATTTGAAGAAAACTTTTCAAAAAATTTAGGTAACAAAATCTCAAATTTACTTCCTTAAAAAGTATGCTTTGAAAAGTAATTTTAATGGGAAATGAAAATATAGTAAAAAAATATAGTAAAGGATAATATAGTAAAAAATAAAGGTATAAAAGATAAGATTTACTTTACTGAGATCAGAGTTTGAAGAGCAATATCTAGTTTTAAAAAAGCATACATGAAAAATACATTTTTGAAATCTTGAAAAGTAACTGCTAATTAACGATTCTGAATGAAAAATTATTTGAATATTTTTTTGCCATATAAATCTTCAAATGTACAAATGTCGTTAAGCTAAATTAAATTTTAGTTAATTTTAATTTTTTTATTAATTATTTTTCTTTTCATAGAATACACCTAAAAAGGTTTTATGTTTCTTTTTCGCATTTTTAATCTTAATCATTAGTTAAACTCAAAAATTAAACATGATAGATTATTTGGCTAATTAGCATTATAATTAAAATTTATAAAATATTTTTGCAAATATATTCTGAATAAAAAATAAATTATTAATTAAATATTTTGTAAAAATCTTCTCCTATTTCGTATGAAAGATAAGTTGGTAAATAATAAAAATCAAAATACAAAAAATCTACAAGTATAGCAGACAGTATATATTCATATTAAAAAAGTTTGGTAAAACATTATTTTAAAACGAAAAAGTACTTTAAGAATACATTAATAAAATTTTAGTTTTCGTGCTCTTTTAAAATGTCTCAAAAATTTATATACGCGCTTAAAATTAATATTTATTTTCTTAGTAAAACAGTATATAATATGGCTTCGTTTATATTCATATGTATGTGAATTATTTCACTTACCGGTCTTTTCGTTTAAAAATTAAATTACTTATTTTAACTTTTATGTTACAAAATTTAATTACTTTATCATTTAAACTATAGGACGAAATTTCTCATGCATTATTTAGTACCTTTAATCAGTTTAAAAGTCAGTGGAGAATAAATTTTGACTGTAATTCCAGTTATCTTTGCGAATTGAAATATGTTTGAGTTTGAAATTTGTTTAAGATAACATGTATTCATCATCATCGTTAGAGTAATGCTTAAATGTCATATTGCTAAATGTGATAGATAATACTTTATGTGTTATGTGTAATGTATTATAGAATAATGATTATATACAGCATCAGCGTTTTCGAGAAAAATTAATTAAAAACTAGCACAACAGTAAAATAAATAATCAGCAATTAAATTTTACTTTTTAAGTAAATAAATTGTTTCATTGATGCTGAAAAATATTTAATTGATTATTATATATACTGCTTTGTTAATTATTCAAGTGTTCAATTAAAAGAAATGAAAAATATTTTAAATTTACTCACAAATTAAAAAGCATAAGATTTAATAATGTTGCGCTCTTGTGACTCCTTCTCAGTGTCCTGCAGGACTGGACAGACAGTCCATGAGTAGTCTACTCAAGGATGAAGGTAAAGAGAAGCTTCTGTTATAATGGAGCACCCGTAGGTAGAAATCTACTTTGTCTTCGAGTCACTGAAGGAGGACAGTGCCTTACTTTTAGGAGCGGAACTATCGTATAGTATTTTAGAAAACCTATAAAAACCCTACCAAGTAGTCTGACTAACGAGGCAAGATGTTGAACATCATAAATGCCATAGAGTATCCTCGATTTTGAAACAGTGTCTACAACAAAGCTGCCGGCGGATTTATAATCCCTAATGTTCACCAGCGGCTCACATTACAACTGAGCCACAAGTCGAGCAGATATGATAACATTTTATTATTGATAAAATCATGCACTTAATTTAAAACAAATCTAAAATCCTGACAATCCATAATTAGGGACTCGAATCATTGCACTGTTATTCCATAGACATTATAGTCTTAAATTGTGCAACTCACATTCAGTACTCCACACGAAGATGCAATGTTCTTGAGAACAAATTGTGGGATAACTGTGCGATATAAATATATATATATATATATATATCTTTTTTGAATCGCACAGTTATCCCAATATATATATATATATATATATATATATATATATGGGTGTGGTGTGTGGGGTGTGTAGCAGCCCTGCGCAGCAAGACTGCGGTAAAGTGCAGTTGTACTACCAGATAAATAAGCAATGAGTCCTTTTACTCAATTTTATTAGAATGGAAAAGCTGGATTATAGCTCTTAGAAGACAGAAAGTAGTGTGTCCAAAGGTGAAAAAAGATGTTTAGTATCTGGCAGTCAGAGTAAATGGTTATTTATCTTAAACAAATTATTAAAATTTTCATTAAAAGTATTTTATTTAGTAACTGCACAGCCTAAAAAAATCTAGAAATGGCGGAATTCCAGAAACAGAAAGGTTTAATCAGCGCTTAATTATTGAAAAAGCAAGAAGAGTTTAGTATAAGAACGCAATGTAAATGAGAAAAAAAGATTAATAGGTTGTGTATTACAGATATAATTAGTATATGTATGTGAAGTTCTACCGAATATTTAAGTCGTATTTGTAAAAATCATTACACTAATTTTAACTTGAATAAGCTTGAGCTTATGGAAAATTTCTCCCATACTTTTTTATTTATTTTATTTAAATTAACGATTAGAGTTTTGTTTAAAATAGCGATTTAACTAGCATCAGCGTTTAATTATTGAAAAAGCAAGAAGGAGCTATTATAAGAACGCAACATAAATGAGAACATAAGGTTAATAGGTTATATATTACAGATATAAATAGTTCAGATATAGTTAATTTATAAAATTCTACCTATATTAACGTCTTATTTTCAAAACTCCTAACACTAATTTTAACTAGAATAAGTTTAGATTTATTGGAAATTTCTCCCATATTTTTTTTTTAAATATAAAAAATGTTTTTAAAAAATATTAGCATTAATAAATTTTTTCTTATCACTTCAGAATTGTTTTAGAATCGTTAAATATTAAATACTAAAGACATTTAAATAGTTAATAAAAGACATTTAATAAAAAATTAATTGTTAGAAATCAAAATTATCGTTAGAAAATTAATCGTAAATAAAAGACATTTAAACTGTCTTTACTAACTTGCAACTTAACTACGAATAATTATAAACTTTAATAAGAAAACTCTTTAATTATAGTAAATCCAGACGATTTCATTTTCTACATTATTGAATTCTTAGTGGATATTGGCTATATATTACCATATTGGATTTCATTTTCATATGGGGGGAAGTGAAATATTAAATATATCGAATGCCTTGTTCTAATTGGTGGTAACTGTATCATAGTTCATATTAATTCATAATATTAATAATCATATACTTACAAATATTTTACATGAAACAGACTATTGCTAGGAAATATTAAAAACAACCAATAAGTCTTCTCGCATAGAAGCGGTCTGATGACCAATTGGTTAACGCTCTGGTCTGTGTACCAAATACTTCAGGTTTGAATCCTGGATACAGATTCTTGCATCTTGTTATGTGGTTTGGGATCCCCGTTAAACTAGTTTTGTTGGTTCAGATCTAATTAACCTAACGTGTGCAAAAAGTGACGGCAAACCAAACCGCATCGAAATATATGCCGAATATAATATATTTTATTTTTGCACTGTAAAATTAGTGAAGTAAAAGCATTTAAGTCTATCTTATATACTTTTGTGCAATGTGTCCAATAACTATCGGAAATCTATTATTTTGGAAACGTAAATTAGAAAAGAATTTTAATGTAATATCATTAAATTATATTTAAAAAAATGTTTTGTTTTTTCGTGTTTATTATTAGAAGGTACATTTTCTAAAATATAAAAATTGCCTATTTTTATTTAAAAAAACAATTATTGAAAATAAAAAATGTTTGAATTAGGATTAAAAATAATATTGATCTATAACTCAGACACATAAACTTAAAAGAAAAGTACAGTTAACACTAACTCTTATTCTATAAAGAAAGAAAGAAAATAACGAGAAATTCAAGCTGAGACAAAAACAATTGTAATTTTTATCATTCCTGTCTGCTTACATTTTGAATTTAAGAAGAAAAAAAAATTTATTTCGAAAGACATCAAAAAACAAAAGAGTGCAGCGTGGAATTTGATTCGCCAAAAAAATAAAGAATTCACCAGAAGTCACTGAACAATCTCTCTCGAGTGTCTGTTTTCATTGCTTGGCGAAAATAAAAATATCAAAAGAAATAAAAAGGGGGCTGAAGTCAAAGAAACTGTTCCTTGATTTAATGAGAAATAGATTGCACAATCATACTCTTTCCCTTTTTCAAATTTGTTGAATGCCCCGGAGGAAAGTGCGGACTCATATAAAAGAAGATCTTCTGAGATACAGGAGGCACAAAAATTAGGATGGTAACCTCAGGGTTACCAAATATAAGAAACCTGTTTCCTACTATTTATTTTAATTCTGAAATCATATTGGAAATTTGACCAGATGGATAAATTTGCTACATTCACTGCGTGTCAGGGTGGCCTGATGGCCAATTGCCTAGCAATCTAGCCTTTGGTACCATAGGCTTCAGCTTCGAATCCTGAAGATGGCATGGATAATTGCTAGCAGTTCAAAATCCACGTTAAAGATTTGTGTTGGTTCATATCTAATTAACCTAAAGTGTGCAAACAGGGACCGTAGAGCGACGAACCAAATCAAATCTCACATCGAAATATGTAAACACTGATTGTTGCATTGTAAGTTAGTATTTGTGTCTATCTCATATTGCTTTGCATAATTGTGTAATGTGTCCAATAGTTATCGAAAATCTTGTATTTTGGATAGAAAAATTGCAAATATTACTTTTTTAAATGTAATATCATAAAATTATTTTTAAAATAAATAATACTTGGTTTGTCGAGTTTATTATTAATAGATACATATGAAGAATGCATAATTTTTATTAAAAGAAAACAATTTCAAAAGTTATGCAGATTAATTTTTAGGTTACGATTGAAAATAAAATTGATCTATTATACTCAGACACATAAACTTAAAAGAAAAGTACAGTTAACATTAACTCTTATTCCATAAATAAAGAAAGAAAATAGCGAGAAATTCGAGCTGAGATAAAAACAATTGTAATTTTATCATTCCTGTCTGCTTACATTTTGAATTTAAAAAAAAATAATAATTTCGAAAGACATCAAAAACAAAAGAGTGCAGCGTGGAATTTTATTCACCAAAGAAAATAAAAATTCACCAGCAGTCGCTGAACAATCTGTCTGTTTCCATTGCTTGGGGAAAATAAAAATATCAAAAGAAATAAAAAGGGGGCTGGAGTCAAAGAAACTGTTCCTTGATTTAATGAGAAATAGATTGCACAATCATACTCTTTCCCTTTTTCAGATTTGTTGAATGCCCCAGAGGAAAGTGCGGACGTTACGGAGTCATATAAAAGAAGATCTTCCGAGACACAAGAGGCACAGAAGTTAAGATGGTAACCTCAGGGTACCGGCTGTCATTTTATTTAAAGGAAATGGAATAAAAAAAAGATATGATATTGCAAGTAAGAAAAAGAAAGAAATATTTCGCGAAACAAATGTAGGTTTTTAAGGAATAAAAGGCGAAACAGTGATTGTAAATTCAGAAATGTTCTTTATGATTTCCTGACTGGATTGATAACAATGAACTTCATTTAAGTATGTATATTTCATCGGAAATATATAGGGATAACGTACAATTTATTCAATTTATGTAAGAAATATGTTCTGTTGTATGTATGACTTCCTCCTTATGAGGATAAATGAAAGAATTTTATTATATTTATAATCTTTAAGAGTAAATGAATTTTATTAGAAAGAAAAAAATAATTTAGAAGTAAAAGAAATAAAAATAACTGGATAAACTGGAAGATTTCCAAATACTGGTTGTTTGTTTGTTGTTCATCTAACATTTTAAAATGGTTTAATCGATTGTCAAAAAAATAATAATCAGTATCTATAGAACTATTTTGCATTTATAGAATCAAATCATAGCTTGATTAATTACAACAAATGATCTCAAGTCAAAGTGATGATGCACAAAAGGCAAAATAGGCTCAAAAGTAAAGATGGTAACCTCAGGGTTCTGGCTGTAATTTTATTTAAAGGAAATGGAATAAAAAAAGATATGATATTGGAAGTATAAAAAGCAAATAAATATTTCGTGAAACAAATGCAGGTTTTTAAAGAATAAAAGTGATTTAAAGAAACAGTGATTGTAAGTCAGAAATGTTCTTTATGATTTCCTAACAGGATTGATAATAATGAACTCCTTTTGTGTATATATATTTCATGGAAAATATATAGGGACAAGATACAATGTATTCAATTTCTTACATTTATAGAAGAAATCTGTTATTTTGCATTCTATGAATTCATCATTATGAGAATATTTATAATCTTCACTCCTTTTAAGAGTAAATGAATTTTTTGGAAAGGAAAATTAATTTAGAAGTAAAAGAAATAAAATAACTGAATAAACTGGAAGGTTTCCAAATACTGGTCCTTGTTTGTTCATCTACCATTTTGAAATGGTTTGATATATTGATAAAAAAGAATGTTTAGTATTTATTGAACTATTTTAGAACTTCTTTTTTATTTTGGAACTATTTTAGTACTTTGCATTTATAAAATCATATCATAGTTGGATTAATTACAACAAATGACCTCATGTCAAATTGTCTGGCATTCTAAAATTACACGATGAATTTTATGAATCCAGATATTGTTTTATTAAAATTTTTTTTACATAAAAAATGTGTATAATTTAGAATAAAAGGAAATAAAAATAACTGAATAACATGGTAAATCTATAAGATAACATGCAATGTATTTAATTTCTTACATTTATGTAAGCAATATGTTCTGTTGTATCTATAACTTCATCATTATGAGGATAAATGAAATACTTTTATAATATGTATGATCTTTACTGCTTTTGAGAGCAAATGAATTTTACTGAAAATGTAAAAATAATTAATAAATAAAGGAAATAAAAAATAGCTAAATAAACTGGAACATTTCCAAACACTGGTTCTTTGTTTCCATCTACCATTTTGAAATGGTTTGATCGATTGGTAAAAAAAATGGTTAGATGAGCTATTTGCATTTATAAAATCAAATCAAAACTTGATTAATTACAAGAAATGAATTCATGTCAAAGTGTTCTGCATTCGAAAAATTCATAATAAATTTTATGGTAACACAGATATTATTTTATTAAAAAAAAATTTTTTACTTGTGTATAGGTAAATTTTTGTGTACAATTTATTTCTATAAAATGTCTGATGCATTAAATTATATATAAAATAGCTACATTTTCAAAACTTTTTAATATATTATGTTTCACAAAGTATTCGGCATTCAAAAACTACATGATAAATTTCATGGTATACCAGATATTGTTTCATATAAAGTTTTCTTTAATTAAAAAATTCGTATAAGTAAATTTTTCGGTAAATAAAAAATGTATATAAGTAAATTTTACCTAAAAGATTACCATATTTTTTTTTATGTAAGAATAAACTTATTACAGTGACAAAATGATTTTAAAGAATAAAAGCAAATCATTGTATCATTGAATTTTTTTGTTTAATTTTGTAAAATTTCCCATAAGCGATACTCTTTGTAGTTGGGCAACTTAATTAAGATTTATACAAAAGTGATGTAGAAAAATATTTTAATATTCAAACTAAAGATTAGATGATAATTTTCTGACATTAGACAAATGATTATTAATGCGTTTGTTTATTCCATTGCATAATTTTTAATATAAGACTAAACAATACAATAATTTAGAAGTAAAGGAAAAAAAAAAAACTGAATAATCTGGAAGATTTCCAAATACTGGTTCTTTATTTTCATCTTCTATTTTGAAATGGTTTGATCGATCGGTAAAAAAAGGATGATCAGGTAGACTATTTTAGTACTTTTCATTTATGGAATCAAATCATAGGTTGATTAATTAAAACAAATAACCTCCTGTCAAAGTGTCTCCATACTTTTGTAGATGGACAACCTATTAAGATATATAAAAAAGTAGCGTAACAATATTATTATTAAAATTCTAGACTAGATGATAACTTTCTCACATTAGACAAATCATTATAAATGGGTTTATTTCATTGCAGAATTTTTAATGTAAGAATAAACTTATTGCAGTGATAAAATGATTTGGAAGAGTAAAAGCAAATCATTGCATACATTTTTCTAACAAATTCACAATCATAAATATGTAACAATCTTCTGCAAATTCATAAAATACCTTACGGTATTACATGCACTTTCAACAAGTACAGAGTGCACTGATTTCATTCACCAAAGGAAAGAAAGGATGTCATCTTTAAAGTCAATCCTTGCTTTTCTACTCAACTAATGTTTGCTCTAACTGCATATCTAAATCCATCTGCATTGAAGGAATCGATTTTTGCTGTAAAGAAAACAGTGGGCTGTCTCCCCGGGAGTTTTCATGCATTACCATATTCCTTTATCTCCCATTTTCCTTTCAGGAGGATGACGTAAAAGATCACAGCACCCGGATGTTACTGGAATCCGGGGCCCGCCTGAATGTCATCCCTTTTCAGGCACCGGAACTCCAGTTTCTTTACTTGTCCTCCAAATTTCCTATTCGCTATCGTCCCCGGGAGATATTTTCCTGGATATAGCATCCTACTTCCCTCCTGAAAGTGGGATTTTCAGAGCGTCTCCATATTACCATCCAGTGTCTCAAGGACAAAAGAATGCTTTTATAAGTGGGCCGCTCCCCATTAAGACATGAATAAAATCACAGTTTAAAGGAAATAGAAAAGCCGTTTTCGACAACGTCGGTATTATTTATTCCTGAAAGCTACTTCGACGACAATACATTTTTCATCACATATTTACTTTATTCAATTTTATTTTACACTCCTGTCCATAAATTAAGGATAATTCAGAATCACACAGAAATTGAACTCTAAAATAAAAATTTCACCTGTAGAATTATCACACACATCTTGAAGAAGAATATTCAAATTAAAGAAACCACCAGATGGCGCGGATAGTACGTCACAATGACGAGAGTGTAAGAGAGGGGTATATAAGGAATGGTGGCAAAGAAGTAAAATTGTTCACAAGCGCTTTAAAAGCCTTTCAGAGCAATAACCGCATAGTTATGGCACAAAGGTAGCATTTGGATGATTTTTTACGTGGTAGAATTATCGGACGACTGGAATGTGGACGTACCCAGCTGGAAGTATCCGAGGAACTTGGAATCGCCCAGAGTGCCATCTCCAGTCTTTGGCAACGATTCCAAGATGGTGGTAATGTGAGTAGATGTTACAGCACAGGTCGCCCCCGAGTTACAACGCCGAATGAGGACCGGTATTTAGCAGTTACTGCCAAAAGAAACAGACGGAGCACTGCATCAGACCTGTCTCGTCAGCTCTCTTCAGCTACCGGTACTACAGTTTCAAGGCAGACCGTGTACAGACGCTTAGGGCACATTGTTCTATATGCTCGTAGGCCTGTCAGATGTGTTACACTTACCGCAACTCACTGTCGCCCTGCGATTATCCTGGAGTAGAGAGCATGCATTGGGGACACCGCAACAGTGGTCTTGTGTGATGTTTTCCGAGAGTCCAGGTTTAGTTTGCAGTCTGATTCTCGCCGGACTTTCATATGGACAGCGCCAGGTACCCGTTACCACCAAGAGAATACCATTGAACGACACCGTTACGGTGGTGCAGGATGGCTCGTTTGGGGAGGAATTATTCTTGGTTCCAGAACTGACCTGAATGTTCAGAGTGTAACGAAGACAGGCCACATCTATCGGGATGTCATTCTGGAACAACCTGTACGTTTGTTTCGGGGCGCCATGGGTGCTGAATTTCTGTTTATGAATGACAACGCCCGTCCCCACCGTGCAAACATTGTAGACGAATGCCTTCAATTGGAGGATATCACCCGTATGGATTGGCCAGCCTACTGACCGGACTTGAATCCAATAGACCATGTGTGGGATATGCTTGGCCGACGAATTGCAGACCGTCAACCCCCTCCCACCCGTCAACCGGAACTTCGGAGGGCATTGCTTGATGAGTGGAGTAATATTCCCCAAGATCAGTATGGTAATGTGATATTCAGCATGCCTAGGCGTTGTCGTCCGGGAGACATACTCCATATTAACCATCATATTAACCATGTTATACTGTTTTTTGTAAATAGGTTCTTTTTTAAAATTTGCATCAGGGAGTAAAAATAGCAATTTTTATTAATTATGTCAAACATATAGCATCTTTTTTGCTCTTTACCTTTTCATTTAATAAATAGTCTTTACAAATAAGTCAAATTTGTTTTGCTTCTGTCTCTTTCTTTGCCTGAACTTCATTATCCTTAATTTATGGACATGAGTGTATATTCAAAGATAAATATATGTTGTTTGTCGAATTTTGTATCACTATCAGCAATGCTGAGTATTGCGCTTCATTTTAAACTAAAATAAACTCGAATAAAATAAATATTTTTTGAAAGATTTACTGTCGTCTAAATAGCTTTCAGGAATAAATAATACCAACGTTGACGAAAACGGCTTTTCTATTTCCTTTAAACTGAGATTTTATTCATGTCTTAATGGGGAGCGGACCACTTACAAAACATTCTTTTGTCCTTGAGACACTGGATGGTAATATGGAGACGTTCTAAAATCCCACTTTTACGAGGGAAGTAGGAGGCCATATCCAGGAAAATATCTCCCGGGGACGATAGCGAACTGGAAAATTTGGAGGGCAAGTAAAGAAACTGGAGTTCCGGTGCCTGAAAAGGGATGGCATTCAGGCGGACCCCGGATTCCAGTAACATCCGGGTGATGTGCTCTTTTACGTCATCCTTCTGAAAGGAGTAATGGGAGTTAAAGGAATATGGTAATGCATGAAAACTCCCGGGGAGACAGCCCACTGTTTTCTTTCCAGCAAAAGTCGCTTCCTTCAATGCAGATGGATTTAGATATGCAGTTAAAATAAACATTAGTTTAGTCGAAAAGCAAGGATTGACTTTAAAGATGACATCTTTTCTTTCCTTTGGTACATGTAATCAGTGCACTGTATACTTGTTGAAAGTGCATGCAATGCCCTAAGGTATTTTGTGCATTTGCGTAAGATAGTTACATATTTATGTTTGCGAATTTGCTAGAAGAATGAAGGTTTTAGAATCTGCTTAAATGCCATCAAGTTCGTTTTTCTCTAGAGATGTATGCAATGATTTGCTATTATTCCTCCAAATCATTTTGTCCCTGTAATAAATTTATTCTTATATTAAAAATTATACAATGAATTAAACACATTCATTTATAATCTTTTTTCTAATGTGAGAAAATTAATCGTGTAATCCAGAATTTGAATAATAATATTTTTTACACCACTTTTCTATAGATCTTAATTAAGCTTCCCATCTACAAAAAAATATCGTTTATTGAAAAATTTACGAAATTAACCAAAAAATGCATCTTATCAGGAATTTTGGAAATTTTAACTATTTTATATATAATGTTAAGCATCAGAAAATTTGATAGAAAGAAATTTTACCTAAAAACTAAAACATCCCACTACTAAATAATGATACAAAATTTGACAATATATTTCCATATATTGTTTTTTGAATATACACAGTAATAGTTCATTAATGTGACCTCTCCCTTACTTTCGACGTCACAATGAAATAAATTCAATCACAAAAAGTCAGGTGGCGCGCACATTGCAGTGGAGTGTATATAGCATCACCACTTAATGTAATACCATTTAAATACCACTTAATAGCACTTTCCACACTCATTTAAAGCCAGAATATAATGAATGTATATTCTGGCATTTCACAGGTGGTCACATTTATGTGACGGACTGTGTATATTTATATGCATAAAATTGTTAATATAAAAACATTTTCTTAAAGGATATTTATAATAGCACTATTTTCCATTATTATTTCATATTTTAAAAGTTAAACGATTTTAAAAGAACCCTTTTAAAGTAAACTATATTTTTTTTGTATAATAATGTTTCCACTTTTCATTAAATATTTTTAAAAATATGTCTAAGTAAATTTTTGTTGAAAAATTTCTTTCTATAAAAATGTCTGATGCGTTAAATTATATATAAAATAGTTACATTTTCAAAATTTTGATAATATGCACAAAGTGTTCGGCATTCAAAAACTGCATAATCAATTTTATGGAAACCCAGATATTGTACAGTTTAAAAGTTTTTTTAATTTTTCGGTAA
>BPLQ01013771.1:0-89728 GCA_021605075.1 Caerostris darwini
GAGCAATACGTAACTGAACGAAGTACAAAAGATTTCGACCTAATCCTTTTGTAAAAGAGTTTTAATATTAAGTTTGAAAGGCGGTCTGAATCTTTGTAATTTTAGCAAAAAATAGCTATAAATTCAAATCATCAACAATTCTAATGACAACATTGACATTGTGATCAGAATCCATGTCAAGGAATGTAGAAAAATTTTCCATCCTGCAGAAAGCTCCATGTAATATTTTTTTAGAAGAAGATATCTTTCTAATTTAATTTATAGTTGAAAATTTTCCTACCAAAACAGTTTTTGTATGTCGGTATTGGCTATGGTAAAAGAGTTTCTTGGGATCATTGAGAATAATTTTAAAAGGAATTTATCGAAAATAGGATACAGATAGTCGACAGTGAAGTATGTTAAATTGGAGGACTCGGTGAACATACAAACATGCACACACACATACATACACGCGTACCCACACATATAACACACAAGCACGCATGCACACATATATACACGCACGCAAACAGATATACACATACATACGCACACACATACATACATACATACGTATATACGCACATACATACACACATACATGCATACATACACACATACACGCATGCCCACACATATAACACACACGCATATGCTCACGCACGCATACGCACATATATACACACACGCAAAACATATATACACACATACGCACATACATACATATGCATATATACATACATGCATACTGTACATACAAACACACTTACACACATTCACTGATACACATACATACATACATACATACATGCATATATACGCACATACATACACACATACATGCATACATACATACACACACATACACACACATTCACTCATACACATACATACACACACACACACACCCCCACACACATATATACACCACACACACACACACACATATATACACACACACATATATATATACATACAGACATATATATATATATATAACAGTACATTTCCAAAAATCACAAGAGAAATGAAAAATGATGTATCAGAAATACTAACAATCTACTTAACAAACCTACAATAGTATATGATACATGTAATTTTAATATACATAATATCCAATAAGTAACTTTCAAATTTTGAGTAGGTGGAGCGTGGTGTGGGCCAAAAATGTAACAAATACTATATATGCCATCCAAGATCTCCACAAGGATTTGGCAGGGGCGAAAGATGTTATAGGAACCCGATATCGAAAATTCCCCCAAAAGCAAGGGATAAATGTCGTCGTCCCGCAGGATCCAAAGTGAGCTGGCACCCGGCCAAGGGAAAAAGGCACAAACGGAGATGGATCGAACTCGCCAAGAATCCGAGACGGGAGGGGAAAATGTTTTTAACGCCCTCTCCCTCATCAGCGACTTCATTACGGGGCCAGACCGCGGGGCGGGCTTCTCAATTGAGGGTGTAATCTCCTGGTTTCTGGCCTATAATCTGCAGATTATAATTTCATGGTGCGGATGATAGACCGCTATGTAAAATCTGCGTTACCTTTTTTTCCTAGACGTAACGGCAAAATTTAAAAAAAAAAAAAAAAAAAAAAAAACGCTATTCGAAGGAATATTTTAAAATTTGAATATGAGAAAAACAATTTCTAAGTGAGGTTAAAAAATAAAAGAAAATATGCATTAATAATCTTTATTGTTAGTTTTAATAAATATATATATATATATTTGATTATTAGTTTATAGTGCACGAAAATTGTGTATAATTAAAAAGGTGGGCCAGTTTTTTACCACAGTAAATAAGAACGAACTATGCACTGGTATGAATCCAAAAGATTCGGAATGAAGTAAAAAAAGAAGTAGTATAAAAAAATATTTAAAGTCAATACCTACTTTTTTTTCACTCTATTGCAAAAAGTTCTTTATAAATAATTTTCATTCTTTTTTTTAAGTTTATCTGGCGCCATCTATTGCTAGATATATGCAACTTAAATCTAAAAAAAAACCTAAAATGAATGAATTAAATTTAGTTACTCAATTAATATTTGCAAAAACTGTATTAACATCCAGTGTCAACCACTACAAGTTCAAAAAAAAAAGTGTACTTGAAATTGAGTGACGAATAAGAAGTATTTTATTGAACGATTGAAAATTTGAACAAGATATATATATATAGGGAGAGTGTGAGCTAATAGAAGGAATTGAGAAAAAAAAAAAGCTTTTATTCGAAGGAAGCATTTAAATGTGAATACTGAGAAAAACATTTTCTAAGTGAGGTTAGCAAATAACAGAAGATATGCAATAATAATCGTTACTGTTAGTTTTTATAATTACTGTATATTTGTTTTTGATTATTACTTTATAGCGCATGAAAAATTGTGTGTAATTAAAGGTGGTTATGTTTTTACAGCACCAGGTAAAAAAGAACTACTGAATGGTGTGAATTGAAAAAGACTCAGAAAGAAGTAAAAAATAATTGAAAATATTTTCGAGGAGCTTATTTATTTATATTATCATCGAATAGGTCCAATCCATACGGTATGTTCTCATTATAATGCTGCCGTCCGTAGGCAATTATTAGAGAGTTTTTGCATACCGTACGTTAGTTACCGTAGGACGTCCGTTAGCTTTTCTCAACGGCACGTCCTAGGAAGCTGCGCGTACGGTATGCAAAAAAGCTCTATTATTGTAAAAATCCTATCCACGTTATTTCGCAGATAAGAGATAAATGAACAAGTAATATAAAAAAAAAAAATTTAAGTCAATTCCTACTTTTTTTTAACTCTATTGCAGAAAGTCCTTTATAAATAATTTTCAATCATATGGCGCCATCTATTGGCAGATATATACAACTTAAATCTAAAAAAAAAACTAAAATTAATTAATTACATTTAATTAATGAATTAGTATTTGAAAAAACTGTGCCATCCACTACAAGTTAAAAAAAAAAATGTATTTGAACTTGAGTGGATGAATAAAAAGTATTTTATTGACGATTGAAAATTTGAACAAGATATATATAGGGAGAGTGTGAGCTAATAGAAGGAATGGAATAAACCAAATAGCAAAATAATAGGCCGAACATCAGGATCGATGAACGTACACCTCATGTGACTTTTACTTTGTAATTTACATATGCCATAACTTGGCGGAATTGAAAAAGTAAAAAGCTATTTTTGTCTTAGTTCTTAATTTGTTTCCCTTATTTCTATAAGATTTATAATATTTAATGTATGCGTAAATAAATGGCATAGTGATCTGTATCAAAACTTCTCCACCATAATTTTGAAGAAACACCCCAAGAATGGCATCTGGATAATAAAACCTTCAACCTCGCTTTAATTAGCATGATGGGAAGCACTTTTAGAACAACGGATTTATTGCACCCCTATCCATCATAGAAGCACGAGCTTTCGGATGAATTTCGTTTGCCGGGTTTTGAACCCGACTTTCTTAATGCGGAAGCCAATTAATGTTCCTCTAAGCTTATAATTAAGAGTAGTGATATTTTTAACAGTAATACAACATTGAGCTGTACATAAAGATACAACTACTACGATACCACACCACTGTGCCTAGAGCTGAGTTGCTCCTTCACAGTTTGGGATTGATGTGGTTGAGAAAGTCTGATTGGGCCCTGTGACGCCCTACGGTCACAGGAGACCGGGACCTACGGTGAATTCCGAGCCCTACAAACATCCATGGTACCGTCAGAATTCGAACCCGAAACCTGTGGCACCGAGAGCCAGAGCGCTGGTCACTCGGCCATCAGGGCCCCACACATAAAGATACATTTCAAGTGGGTTTTTTTCCCTATTTTCAGTATAGCCTCTGGTAAAATGGCAATTTTTGGCCACTTTGACACTTTCCATTTCTATGGCCACTCATTTAATTCAAAACGGCTAAATTCCTATGGCCACTGCATTTTAATAGAAAAATCAAATAAAACGTACAAAAATGAAACTGGCCTAATCACAAAATGCTTCTAATACTACGCTATGTTTAGTTAAAATAAACTTCTCGTAGATGTCAGATCCAGAAATCTTCTTCCTTACAGCCAATTTTATTTATTTATTTTTTTACAAAATCATACCAGAAGGTTGCAAGACATCAACGCGCGCGGAAAAGCCAATCGCCGAGTACCTAATCTCCACCTGCGGTCCATTCCGACAGTTCAGTTGCAGTTACAGTTATTCCGCACGTGTTGATGTCCTCTGTTACGACTCTGAAAGATTCGGATTTCTCTTTCTTCGGTCTGGAAAAAAAAGGGGGGGGCGAAGACATTTCCGAGAATCGTCTGCTCACGTGCGCTCTGAAGGGGCTGATTTTAATTCTACTCCTCAAGCGAAAAGAGAGAGCCTTCGATCCACCCCGCCCCCTGCAACGACCATCAAGGATGGGGAGGGAGGGGGTGAGCTCTCGGGAAGAGTTCCTCTGCCAGAATATGCTTTTGGCGCGAATTTGATTGTAACATCAGAGAGTAGCTCTATTCCCGAGGGAGGTGTTCGCTCTTTTTTTGCCGTCCTTCCCCCTTCTTTTCTGGTATTCGAAGCCGCTTCTGCCTTAGCAGGGTTTTATCCTTTCTCTTTTTTTTTCCTTCCTGTAGTTGCCTAGAGTGGAGGACATGATTCTTTTAAGAAGTAAGAAACGGATGAGCATGCTCCGCTTTCCGTCCTCATCTTCAGACGACTTCTCCACCCACCCGCCGACAAGACCAAGAGGAAGGTTTTCAGCCTTTCCTATTTTACCCTTAGGTGTGGGGACCTGAATGGGCGAGTGTCTAGTGCTCTGGCGCTCGGTGCCACAGGTTTCGGGTTCGAGTCCCGGCGGTGCCATGAATGTTTGTACTGGTTCGGATTCCACTTTAGGTCACCTTAGGTTCCGGTCTCCTATGACTGTAAGAGCGTCACGGAGCCAAAGTCAGACTTCTACCTACGGGTGATCCATCACAACAGAAGCTGCTTCCTTGCCTTTCAACCATGAGTACATGGACTCGTAGGCTTGGTCTAGATGTCTACCAAGTGGGTTAAGATAAGAACAACACCCTTAGGTGTATGTAATAGCAATTGGCAAAATCTCTCCTTAAAGTATGATTTTATACAAGGCTTGGTTTGGTTTGTGATACAGAGACCGGAACCTAAAGTTTAACGTGGATTATGAACCACTCACAAACATACATGACACGGCCAGGATTCGAACCTGGAGCCTGCGGAACCAAAGGCCAGAGCGCTGGCCAATTGGCCATCAGGCCGCAGGTGAGCAAAGGAGGAATTCTGCCCCCACATTGCTCACACTCCAGTGCAAGTAAATTTGAGTTGGTATTAGAAATGTCAGAGATCCGTGACACAATAGCAGAAACTAAATACAAATAATGCAGTAGTTGAAAAACATTATTTCAGAAGTTAAAAAGCTTTGAGAAGATCAGTAGTAATGTAATTGTCGAAATATCCAACTTGTCAGCACTTTTAAACTCACTCTTTTTACATTACTACATAGAGCAAAATCCTTCTGCACAGTAAAGTGAATACGTTATAACAACTTAAGCCCGACTCGTGGCTCAGTGTTACCGCTGCCAGTGAACATTAGAGTTGATCTTCAATCCGCTGGAGGATACAAGGAGTCTCAGTACCAGATTTACAAACTTTCGGCAGAGGTTGGATACACCTAAAAGACATGAAATTTAGACGATCCAAAGTTTTCAATAATATAGAGTTTTTGCATGCCGTATTTTTATAATACGGTATTTTTTTCTCCCTATCGTGCATGCTCATAGGAAACATTAGAGAGTTTTTGCATACCGTACGTTAGTTACCGTAGGACGTCCGTTAGCTTTTTCTCCCTAGCGCGCATGCTCAGTTTCCTATGAGCATGCGCGCTAGGGAGAAAAAGCTAACGGACGTCCTACGGTAACTAACGTACGGTATGCAAAAACTCTCTATTATTACAGATACGCATGCACAATTTCCTACGAGCATGCGGGCTAGGGGAAAAAAATACAGTATTATAAAAATACGGTATGCAAAAACTCTTTATTAAGACCTTGCCAGATCTAACTTAAAAAACGCCATTTTGCTTACGTCCGTTGTCTTAACTGTTTATATTTAATGTGTCCAACATTGGAATTTTATTTATGCTTGAGTACGCTGCAGAGTGTTGGTTGCGTCACCATGACGATGTACTAATTCCAAGAGAACTGGCAATAACTATGAATATTTCAATCTATTGAAAATGAATCCGAAGAAAATTAAAAAAAACTGCAAAAAATCCAGCGCTACAACTTCAAAAGGAGTGCTGGAATTTCGAATTGAAAATAGATTAACAAATGAGTCGAAAAATGAAGAAATCAATGTTGCAAAACACCAGCCGACAAAGGTAAAAGCGATACTGAAAAAGAAAATAAAACGTCTGTAATATCAGAAGTGAAATCAATTGTTAAAAATTGACGCAAGAACTGACTGATTTTACCGTTAATTCTAATTAACCTAAAGAGAAAAAGAATGGGCACATGAGAAGCATTGCGTAAAAACACTGCGGTACTACTACGTTCTTTACTGCTTTGTAGACTGCGATTCTTAGTATTTTGCGTCAGGATTGTCTTAAGTATAAAAAAAAAGATGCCACTAGGTATTTTTTTTAATGAATTTAACACGTAACTACTTATTATCATCATCATCACTGGCGCAACAGTCCCATGGTGGGCCAAGGCCATCTGCCTATTGACAGACTTCTAGACAGGAGATGCTTTCTTTTTAGGTGGTAGGGATGTCAGCCCTACGCCCTTACGGTCATAGTAGTCTGAGACCTACGCAACCTATCTTAAAGTGGAATCCGATCCACTACAAGCATACATGGCACCACCGGGATTTGAACCCGAAACCTGTGGTACCGAGCAACAGAGCACTAGCCACTTGCCATCAGGCCCGACCTACTTATTAAGCAGTCATAAAAATACTTTCAAATAATATTTGTTTCACCTCTAACATTTAATTACAACATTATTTAGGTTTGTTTCAATTTTATACACTTTCTTAGTCTGAACAGTATTCAACCCCTACTTTTTTCCATAAGAAGTTAACTTTTCGAAACTCGATTTTGCCCTTCGCGCAAAAAAAAAAAAAAAAAAAAAAAAAAAAAAAAAACCCACGCCACTAGTTGTTATTATTTTTAATTAATTTAGCATAACGTACCTACTTATCATCATCAATGGCGCAACAGCCCCATGGTGGGCCAAGGCCGTCTGCCTACTGGTAGATTTCGAGACAAGAGATGTTTTCTGTTTATGGGACAGGGATGTTAGGCCTACGCCCAACGCCCTTACGGTCATAGTAGACCGGGACTTACGGTTTAAAATGGATTCCGAACCACTACAATACCAGTACCAGTTTTATTTTTCTTAACATGACGTAAGTCCACGTTCAGTAGAATTTAATCGTATAACTTTGAATGTATCCTGCACATTCCCAACGGAGAAGTTGGCATGTAGGACTTCTGTTGTTTAGAAATCCAGCTCTCTATACCACCAGGTCCCTTGTGGCCAAACTGAATCCAATTAAACCCCAATTTACTGAAAGGCAGAAACTCAATTTCACTGAAAGAAACCCGTTCAAAAACCACATGAGCAAGGCCCCGTGATGAATAGAAACCAAAAAAAACTGATTTTGTGTTTCAATTTCTATTCCGGAGTGGCGGTGAATACTTTTGCACAATTACAGAAAATGCGTTCCCCGCTTGCGTTAGCCGAATCTTCCTCGTTCCGCAGGTGGCGCTGTTTGTCGTCGCATCGAGATCGAATTGGCAGTTCAAGAATACTTAGGTAATTGCATTTGGCAGCACTTGTGTCGCGGACAGGTTACGGTTATGGGCAGCGCCGAATCGCTCTCGAATTTCTCTGAGATGCAGTGGAGCGGGGGGAGGGAAAGGGCCCACTTCTGAATAATGAATGGCAAGAAGCGGAAAGAATTTTTCTACCCTCGATCGTTGGCCGACTTGATGCATTTGGAGGAAAGGCAGTTAATTGAGGCGCACATCTTTTATTGTTATTGTTATTATTATTATTTCAACAGCAGTTTGGATTAAAAATTGGAAAAATATAAGCGATAAGGTTGATGATCTCTGGTTTTGAATGAAATTCGTTCCAAATAGTTCGTCCTCAGAAAGCGATTGGCTATTTAATGAGTTGAACAACTTGTTTAAAAGACACAATTGATGGAGGTAATTCACCATAAGAATGGTAGATTCAGTTATTGGGTTGGCAACTAAGTGATTGCGGATTTTAAATAAGAAGGAAAATTCAAAATATTTGCTTAAAAATATAATTTCACACAATTAAATATTGTCCGTTTTTGTCGATGACCTTCTGCCATCTTTCAGGCAGTGTCATAATTCCCTGTTCATAAAACTTTTGATTTTTGCCAACAAAAAAAACTGAATTAAATGTGATTTTACATCGTCAGCATCATTAAAAATTTTACTATTTAATGAGTTCTGCATGGACATAAATAAATAGTAATATGAAGGCGCAAGGTCAGGGCTATAGGATGAATGTGACCACACATCCCAACCTAATTCGAATAATTTTTGGCTAGTAACCAAAAATGTATGGGGCTTTGCATTATCATGCTAAAAAACAACACCCTTACGATTTACCAATTCTGGCCGCTTTTCTTGAACTGCATCGCTTAGTTTGGCAATGTTGTTGAACGTACAACGTTTGAATTAATCGCTTGGTTTCTTGGTAAAATTGGAAATTGATCAATTTCATGGTGTTTCAGAAGCGAATAACAGCTGCTAATGAGTTGCGTCAAATGAATTTTCTTAAGTTGATGAGGGATGCGTTAATCGAGTTTCTTGACATAGTTCTGGTTTAATTTTTTTTAATGCATGTATACGAGGCATTGAGTTTCTCTGCAATCTCGCGTATTGTACTATGACGACCTGAATAGCTAATGACCTTGATATGGGTTTCATTAACTTCAACTGGACTGCCAGATCGTTGCGCAATCTTCAGTGAAAAACCATCAGAACGAAATTTGGCAAACCGATTTTGACACTGCCTTTCTTTCAAGGCCTTATTCCCATATACGGCACATAACTTCTTGTGTGCTTGCAATGTGTTCTTGCCTTTTCGGACATAATGCATTAAAATATGTCTAAAATGTGAGTTTTGTTCATTTTCAAACTGAGATAAAAACGACACTAAATAACTAATAGATACAATTTTTTTACTAAATTAAAGGCGGAAATCCAAACAAGAAAACAATATAGGTTGGGTGATATGAACACATTGGCGTAACATAAGAATGTGCTAAGACCATCTACTTGCAAAATCCGTAATCACTTAGTTGCCAACCCAATACATTGCACCGACGCTGAGCCACCATAATTTTGGGTGGAGGATGGATTGGGTTACTTTTTAAAAATTTTATAAGAATATGAGTACAATTTATGGAGTCTACAAGCATTGATGTTAAATAAAATTATGGATTCGCAATTTGCTTTCTTTGTTCACTTTGAAAACATAATTATTTTTCCAGTTGTTTTCAGTTATTTTATTCATTTATTTATTTTTTTTTTTGATGATTTTTCCATGTTTCTAGAATTGGAATTATTTGTTCAAATCCAGATGACTTTACTAACTTCATTTAGAGGGTCTGATGGCCGAGTGACTAGCGTTCTGGGGCTCGGTACCACAGGTTTTGGGTGGCGGTGCCATAGATGTTTGTAGTGCTTCTAAATCCACTTTGAAAAGTAAGTCTCGGTCTAATAGGATCGTAGAGCGTTGTGGGGGTAGTGCTACTCGCATCCGTACCCCCTGGGTAGTGCTAAATGAGTAACAGCGGTGCAGCCGTTGCTTATAGCATAAAGATTAACTGTTTCTGTATTGCCAGCTGCAATAGAACAACTTATTAATTTCATTTGAATACCAGTTTTATTTTTCTCGATAACAATGCTTCACAGATTAGTTGAGCACAATATGTTTTAACACAGAATATTTGGAACATTTTTAGGATCTTATTATTCAATAGAATTGACTAATCTATTTTTAAATATATCCTTTTCAAGTATCTCAAAGATATATTTATTATTGCATTATTTTCTAAGAAATAAATTTAAAAAAAAATTAAATACGCAAAACGAACATTTTATATTTTTATTATATATGTGCAATGTTGCACCTAAATAACGTTATTAAAGAAGTAGTGTGATATTTGCCACCGTGCCTTATGTAGTAAAATAAAGCCGCCGTCTATGATTATAAGCCGACGATAACTTTCAGCGAAGGACACCCATTGAAAGCTATCAACAGAATGCCCAAAAAGCACGCGAAAAAGCCCTAGAAAATATACAAATGTCCGCCCATTTGGCCGGGGCTGAAGGTGCGCTTTTCCGCCCTAACGCCCTTTCAGAAGGATGGCTCCTGTTAGAGGAACCATAACTCCGCCCTAAAAGGACACCGTAGAGATTTCAGAACCAAATGACGCTATATTTCGGTAAAATTGGTTCGACGCGTAGAGAAAATGGACTGAAAATTTGAATGTTTTTTCCTTTCCTCCTGAAGCCTCACGCTATTTATATGTGTTTCAAATGGATACCACACGTTGGCCATGAGTAGTAGTCCAACACTGTAGATCAATAGTGTTTGAACATAGTTGTGCAGTTCCATTGCAATATTATAAATTTGTGAATTACGACAAATCAATGATAAAATTATTATTAAAAATTTTCTATACTCATGAATTTACACAAAATCTTTTTTTTTTAGATGAATGCACACACATGTAATTGTAGAAGAACACGTTTAATTATTGTTCTTAAAACTAATTATTATTTAATAGCTTCTAAACATTTAACTATGTTCTCAATATGGAATTATAGTAAATGCTCAAACGCTCAGCTGCACTCCTGTAAATAGATTAACGTGTTTCCATATGTGTGTCTTGTAGAATAGCAATAACTTTCAATTAAACGTTATCCTGAAGTTTTTTATTGTTGTTAAAATTATTTAAATATGTACACAATTTAAAATAATCCACACAATAAAAAATCTAGCTTGGTTAAATCATTATATAAAATATTTTCTATAATCCTTTTTACCCCTTTAGATTTTATCACTTCAATGTGTTTCAGCACTCTTTTCTGAATTTAATTTCATATCATTTTGTTCGGATTATTTTTCATTGCAAATTTCTTTCCGAACTCACTATGCACCGCAGCTTAAGACAAAATTTAGAAATAATGATATGAAATGCTGTTGAAATAATAATGTTGCGATGATAAAACTCCTTTCATTCCCCACTCGTGCCTCAGTGGTAACGTGCGCCGCTGATGAGCATGAGGGCTGAGCTTCAATCCTCTGACGGCCTTGTTGTTATCACTGTTTCAAAACACGAGGCGACTCGATGGCGTTTGGGATGTTCAGCATCTTGCCTCATTAGTCGGACTACCTGGTGAGAGTTTTTCCTCGTTTTCTCCCATACGACACGCAAACGTGGGGTAATTCCCTCTAGAAGTCCTCCCGGAAGGCACTACCCTCCTTCATCAGCGGCATGGAGGGAAGTCACATTTCTACCTAAGTATGATCCATCACCACAGAAACTGCATCCCACACTTTCCTCATCCTTCCATGAGACCACACGGGCCCATGGACTTGGTCTAGATCTTGCTATCTATCGAGTGGATCTTCTTTTCTTTAAGGATGGTGACAAAGTAGTACACGCTCGTTAATGTTGCGAATGTAGCACTATCTATAGAATATGAAATGAACAATATATTTACCTATAATACAAGTATGTGGTTTCCTTTTTTTTTTTTTTTTTTTAAAGTTATTAATACATTCATGGGTATATAGACTTTTTGATCATACGAATCAGAAGATATTTCATCATTCGACGTATGTTAATTTTTTTCCTACATTCCGCAGTGGTACAATGATTTTTGCAGATGCAAAAAAAAAAAAATTTATCTAGAATAAATTGGTGGATAACTTGCATTTGTAGAATAATTTTCTTTGATAGATGGATGATACGTTGAATTTCAAAACAAGATTCGACCACCGTCATACGATACGAAAGTGTATGGGAGTGGTACAATAAATTTGTAACGCCAAAATGTGTTTCCATTGGGCTTGGGAAAAAGAAAGCTCTACATAGAACTATAACACATTGGGATGTTTTTTAGCTGGTAAAATGTTGATGCAGGTCAACAACTAATGGTCTTTTCTGTGTAGCTTTAAATCTGCAACATACACGTTTTAAGTAATAAAGGACTTCAGTTCAAAGTATCCGGATTCGTAAATTCGAAGTGGACTTAACTAATGCCACTATTATTCCATATTTGTGTCCATGGACTGGAAGGGATGGGAATTCAAAGAATATTCCTTTAATATGCATGCCATTGGTTTATGTATCTTTTAAATATCTATTTTTGTTGTACCCAAGTGTAAAATCGATTCTAAAATTTCTATTAATCAAGTTTTTACCATTAACTTGTTCATATTCAGGACTGTAAATATTCTTGTTAATACGTTGGTGTATAATTTTTTTTTTTAAATGCAAATAAACGGTAAAAAATAATGTCATTATGCAGTATATGTAAAAAGTATTGCTGCATTACAATAAAATATATAAATGAAATTAACTGCTATTATTTAATTACATTGACACGTGGGCTTAAATAGGCTTAAAAATAGTCTGCAATTTCGTCAAATAGAAATTTTATAGCAGCATTTAATGATGAATGGATTAAGATATGAGTACTGGACATCATTAATGTGAAGAATTAGAATTACCATGGTGAGCCAATGGGTAAAAAGAAGAATCATCTATGTAGCAATAGGGATGAATGCAAACCCTTCTGTATTTCATAGACTGAATTAAAAAAAAAGAATTTTTGGGAAAAGAATTTATTTTTAGAATGTGTAGGTTAAAGTGCGTCGAAGAGCATCCGGAGATTCGAGCGCAGCTGATTTATCACTATTTGCAGCTAACTGTAAAAAAACACGGAACCGATGAGCCATTCCATCTTATATCTTTTGTAGTAGCCACTGGAAGGCTGGTATCCAGATCAACTGGAACGCGCAAATGGTTCCACTAAGGCATGTCGTATACAAGACGTCCAGCTTAGTGAGACCTTAAACCAAGCCACAAAAAATGAAAGGCTGTATTGGCGACAAGCACGTGTCATTCGGAGTGAAAATCAGTTGAGGTTTGTTCTCTTTACAGATGAGTTCAGATTTCGCTTGCAAACTGACTCAAGAAGATTGTTGGTCTAGCAGGAACAGGGAACTCACTATTATTCCCGTCAAATCTATGAACAGATTTGGAGGGTCCAGAATTTTTTGTTGGAGTATCTTTATAGTATAATCGTCCCAAGAGGTACCTTTAATGCTTAATTATATAGATATGGCATTCTTGATCTAATTGTTTGTTTTTAAGTAGGTGAAGATGGCGAATCCTTCAATTTACAATAAACTTTGTTGCCAAAAAGGCTACATATTTTAATAAATACCCGCATTTTTAGTATGGAACAACGCTGTCGTACCCGTACAGCTGTTAAAAGTGATCAGATTTCGTATTGAAGCTGATATCATATTGAACTCGGATATTAAATTTTTATAAGTCTATTTTCAATACAGAAAATAATCTATTGTTCACATTTTATGTCTAATTTGTAAAAAAACTGCTTTGATTAATGATTTTGACATTTAATACGAATAAATAGAAATTCCTCATCAATATTTTTTCTGATATTTTTTTAATTCTTGTATATGTTGACTCAAACAAATTTGTGTATTTTATGATTTTACGCAGTCATAATTATTATGACTTTTATGAAACAAGTTTAAAAATTATTTTTTAAAGTTTATTTCCCACTTTCACATTGCTTAGGCATTTCGAAGAGTTCAAATTCGTACTATCTCTGGTGTATTTTCAAACAAAAATATTAATCAATAGATTATTGCTTGTCTGTTTGTCTGTGTACATTTTTTTTAATTTAAAAACTTTAATAATTAGAGATTTCGTATTCCCTAAACTTACAATTATTTTTATTAAAAAAAAAACCTATGACTTATTATTCAATAAAAATTTTTTATATACCTTGGATACCAAAATGACCTTAAATTTTGTCGAGAAAATTCTAAGAACTTAGGTGCTGTATGAGTAATAAGATCCGTTTTCTTTAAATTGTTTTCTTAAAATTCTTGAATCTATGAATGTAGAACATCATGTTTCCATTAGTGCATTATAATTGGAAATAGATACGTTAGGATATAAATGGGAGATTACCGCTGGTCTCTCCATAGAAAAACTCCGAAAACATCACTTAATATCGAAATTTGACAAAATAATTGAGAGAATATGATTGGATTACTACGAGGAAGGAAAATACCTTTTCCAATTTTCCTCATAATAATGTTGAAAGGATTGGAACTTGTTTTCTTGGAATTTGTTACTGGTACATTGTTACTTCCGTATCATATAGACCTTTCATTTTACTGCATTGCATTTTAACGCTATGAAAACTAAAGATTAATGGAGTTTGCAGACGAGTAGTGGGTAATAGGAGCGAAGTGAATGAATATTCAGAATAAACATTTCAAAAATATAAGAGACAGTTTAAATTATAATAACAGTTTTAAAAAATAATATTTTGAGATAGCTTAAGCTATTAAGGGCCTGACGGCGGAGAGACTAGCTCTCTGGAGCTCGATGCCATAGTAACGAACTGTAGGTCCCAGTCTATTATTATTGTAGCGTAGGGCTGACAACTCTACCCCGAAATCTACCAGTAGGAAGACGGCCTTGATCACCATGGGAGGCTGTTGCGCCAATTATGATGATGACGATTGTGCTATTAAACTTTTTCTTTCAAAATTGCATTGCGCAGCATCGTATAAGAGAAAGATTCTTGAACATAGATATTTAGCTTTCTACTAAATAGATAGTAGAACAGCAGTTATCTCACACGGTAAGCGAGTGATAGATTATTTGATAATTAAGCAACTTTTCAACTATTCAGATTATCTATATTAAATGCTGAGCTCTTTGACCTGATGTCAGTCCCGTTAAAATAGTAGATATGAGTAACAGATACTAAGGATATACAATGTTTCGACTACACCACTCCCATTCTGAGATCGCAATTTTGAACAAATTGCTCCTTAGGAATGAATGGCATTTGGATGTTAATTTCCCTGCTTGTTGTACCCAGCTGAAGGAAATTCTAGCATATGGATTTAACTTATCAATGGGCTTTTAATTTGATTTCACTTGTCGTGTTTCAAACCAGGCTTCCCTAATTTGGTAACACAGGTGACAGTTAAAGAATGGTGATTCCTCTCACAACACACTCATTGGTGGAACGAAGAATGTTCTGCAAACTGCAGAGTGGATTAAGCGCAAGCTCAATATTCAATGCTGCAAAAAAAAAAAGTCGATTTCATCTAACAACCCGATCATCCCCACATCGCACGCGGAGGCACAGACCGCCGGACACCGACTCGTCACATTCCATCCAATTAGTCGTCTGACAAATTACGAGGGCCGATTCTCGCTAATACCTTGCAAACGATAATTACCTCTGCCCCCTCCCCCCATTCCTTCCTCTGCGGGGTTGGCCTCCCAAATGATTTTTCACCCCCGCCCAAAAAGGTCGATTCACTGATTGACAGGGGACACGCGAGAATCCATCCTCCGCGTCACCTTCTCGTGCCCTCCCCCTCCCACCCCCGCTCGCAGGACAACAGCCACCGAACGCGTCTCCACCCCTTCCTTGGGGGTGTTAATCTAAAACCATGGATGCAGTTGTCATGGCAACGGAGGCATCGTCTGTCTCCCTCGCGAGTGTGAAAGGGAGCGGAGAGGGCCTTTTTTGGGCCCGGACCAGCGACGGCCCTGTGCGAGTGTAGGTATCTCTTTCAGTGCCCCAATTAGGACTGCGCTAATTGGGCATGAATCACCTCGTCCAGCAATTTTCCATTAACGAAGCATTTCGAAAACGTCGCGCGTCCATAAAATTCATCAACATCTCGTCCATTGTAAAGAAACCGGAGTTTTAAACCGAATGAAAATGCGTCTTTCATTGTTGGCTAATGCACTGAGTAGACCAATTAGTATTGACACACTGACATTTTATTTGTACAGAGAACTCAATGCCTCTCAGATTGTGAAAAATCAAACATGTATAGTAAATTGTTGCCTACTCTTCAAAAATAAATTACTGGGTATTTCTGAAAATCTGCATCTGAAATGTGGAAATATGCCAGGTATCAATAACTTTTTAATAGGTAGTTCGAAAAGAAATTCGTGCTTTTTTTTTATTATTATTATTTTTTCCTACTTCACCAGATACATCATTTGCCAGATTTTTCTTGTTGGGGTTACTTAGCACAACGTATGCTTCTAAATAACTTTCCACACTATTAAGAAATTCAATTCAAAACACATTGCAGCAAATCTAGTGAAATGTCGTGATGGCATTCAACGGCATTTCATTAGATATGCTGCAATATGTTTTTGCCAGTATGTGCAACATTTCAATTATTCTAAACAGGTTTAGTTTAGTTTAGTTTCTCACTCTACGGTCATTTTGGGCTAATTAGATCGTGTCACACTTCGAGCTAATTAGGTCGGAACCTACAGCTCAACGTGGATTCCGAACCACTTCCAAACATCCATGCCACTTCAAGATTCGAACCTGAAGCATGTGGTACCAAAGGCCAATTGGCCATCAAGCCGCTAGAAGTGCTGAGAGTGAAGTGTTCAGGCGAACCTTGTTGATTGCTTCACAAAGGTGCAAGATGGAGTATCTGTGGAGCTATTAGCCCAATCGAAATGGAACCACAGATGTTCGATTGGGCTTAAGTAAGGGGAATATAGTAATTTTTCCTATCTAACTACCTACGAACGATTCCAGCTGTATGAGACGCCGTGCTGAAAGATGGCTAGGAAATTTTTAAGTATGGTTTTGTCAGCAAGGCTCTATACATACTCAAATTGATCCCCATCCACAATGCAACTTACATCCAGAGAATGCCACAAGAGCATAACGCTGCCTTTACCACTTGCTGTCTTCCACAATTGGTTGAAAGATGTTTGTTATCTGTCGTTTATCGCTCTATACGTCTATTCGTACAATAGGACAGAAAAAACGTGATTCTCTGGAGAAAGCTACATTTTGTCAATGAGTGGATATCATATTGCCGTGCAGATCCCCTTCCTCTAATGCTCAGTCTTTAGCATACTGTGATACGCTGCAATGTTCGCTGAGCTGTCATTCAGAACACACTTGTGGTAGCATCGGTTTATATGAGCATTTCGCTGTAGCGCGTAGATTCGCCAACCGACACCGTTCTCTTCTTTTATTAATGACCCGTGAACCACATGGGTCTTCATGACGTTTATTTTTTATAGTGCCATTTTGGCATGTACGATATATTTTTACCACAGCAGCACATGAACAATCAATAAAATTTCAACAAAATTTCAGGAATGCTATCATGTTTTGCCGGAAAGTCAACAATAGTTTCTTTTGTCCGACAAATCACATCATTTGGGCATGGCGGCTACGATGTTTTTTCAATATCCTATAACATGCTTTATCTATTCGTCCAATTGCTGATGACATGTGTCTTCTGTGAATGGTTATTTAGCACTGTCGTCAATAATTGAAGAGGTGACTACATGAATGGGACACAAAAAGTTATATATATATATATAAGTAATTCTTCTGTACATGTGTTCGTCACTAAACTCCCCCTAAATGGCTGGACCGATTTTGATGAAATTTTGTGTGTGTGTTTCAGTGGG
Organism: Caerostris darwini; assembly: GCA_021605075.1. Taxonomy (NCBI): domain Eukaryota; kingdom Metazoa; phylum Arthropoda; class Arachnida; order Araneae; family Araneidae; genus Caerostris; species Caerostris darwini. Next base: position 17,783 of record BPLQ01013771.1, read on the forward strand.
TACCTGGATGCTTTATATTGAACCCGATAGGTGGCACTGCTATCGATATAATTCTTCTGTACATGTGTTTGTCACTAAACTCCTCTTAAACGACTGGACCGATTTTGATGAAATTTTGTGTGTGTGTTTCAGTGGGTACCTGGATGCTTTATATTGAACCCGATAGGTGGCACTGCTATCGATATAATTCTTCTGTACATGTGTTTGTCACTAAACTCCTCTTAAACGACTGGACCGATTTTGATGAAATTTTTGTGTATGTTTGACAAAACACGGAGAATGTTTTTATGCTATTATCTTTGTTATTTGCCACCAGGTGGTGCTGCAATATATCAACTTCTATGTCGTTCAACCCATCGCTATGAAAATTGGTAATAATATGCATTCGAGTATGGAAAATAGGTCCAAGCTATCCTCTTTATTGTTACTTGCCACCAGAGGGAGTTGTAGCATTTCATTCTGTATACCGTTCAAACGATAACCGTGAAAATGAGTATGCACTTATATTAGAACTTGGAGAATATATTTGCGATATGTAATTTTCTGCAATCCATTTTTGTTTTAATTAACCTTTTCAATTGAAGGAGCTGACTTAGGCGGGCGCAGGAGACATAAAGATGGATGGATCAGCTTTTCAAGTTTACGATTAGCACATAATTATCCCAAAACATGCATGAACCACTCCCGGTATTCAACGGTCGTTAAACAGCCCCCAATAAAAGAGAAGCAAGGAAAGTGATTCGCGAAGGGATGCGCGTTGGGAATTTTATCAGTTCCCGCGATGAAAAAGAGCGCGCTCTGAGAAGCGGAACGAACCGGAAAGCTGTGGCTCTAATCCTTCTTCACCCCCTCATGGAATAAGACCCTTCCTTACGACTTTTGGCGTTTCATTCCTTGAGTGTTGGCCGTTCCAAACGATTTATTTTGCAGTTGCCTTACCTCCGAAATTTCTTTCAATGCAGGTGGAACCAAAAGTGAGCACAAACTTTAAAAAACAATAATTCACAAAGATAAAAAGAACGCGTTTACACAAAAGGGATGAAACCGAAGTGGGTTATTGTTTTCATAGGATAAGAAACCGTTACCAACATAGTTCATATTATTACAAACAGATGGCATTGCCATGATACCACCTATTTACCAGCAATATTGTTCATAAGACAGTTGGTTTTTCTTCAATTGTATAGGAGATTTCAGTACACATGGAAAATACATTGTCGGAATGAACTCTCTCGTAAATTGTTTCTCCTGTAAGCGACTGTTGCTGTCAACATTCGAGAGTGAGAAAACGGGCCTTCAGTCGATTCTTTACTCATGCATGGCCATCCAGATCTCCTGATTTCACACCTTGGGACTTTTATTTATGGGACTATCTAAATTAAAAGCGTATCTTGAAAATCTCCGTCATTGATCACTTTGAAAGAGGTTTTCCGGAAACATGTGTATGCTATATTTGAACAGTGGCATACACATGCTGTTCAAATAAAATATTGTAATGTTAATTTTCTTTATTATTATTTAAAAAATAATTCCGCTTAATTCTTTCTATCCAAACGGCGTTATTTATTTTCAAATTGTTGATTTTCAAATTTTATCCAGCTTTTTGGATCACCTTATATCAAGTTATAAAACTACAGTCTCCTCCCTATGAAAGAGAAAAATTTCCCCCTCTTTATAGCCCTTTTTTTTTTTATTCACTTAGCTGTAACAATAACTATGATGTTTTACTCAGTTCATTTTGTATGAGTTCCTGATTTCTAATCCTAGGCACCTAAGTCATTCGCCCATAAAAAGGACAAAGAAAACACAGCGTTAACAGGGGGTTTAGAAACTCACTAAGCCCTCCACTTCATATAAAGTCACCTTTTTTTGCATCTTTCTTTAATTCAGTATTAAATTAATCAGAATATTAGTATGCAAAAATATTATTTATTACTATTAACTAGCACGTGTTATAAATATTTTTAATTTCTTTCTAAAAGAATAAATAATCGCATGTTAAAATTATTAGGACCCTGAATAGAATAAATAGGGTTTTTTTTTTCCACTTTTTCACATGATATGTGACAATTCGCAAGTTTTAGTAAAAAGCCAAATATGTTAGGAAATGGTTGGTTTTGCCTTGTGATTTGTTTGAAGACGAATAATTTTGAATGAAATGAGGATCTTTAAACTTTTTAGATTTAAAATGGGAATTTCCTTAGTAATAAGCATTATTCAATTTTAATATACTTTGTTGTGGTTATTTATTCCACTTTAGTAGTCCTCTAGACGAAGCCTACGAACCCGTACGGGCTTGTGATTGAAGGGTAGGGGTGGGGGCAGCTTCTGTTGTGATGTAGCACCCGTAGGTAGAAGTTTGACTTGGCTCTATGAGACAGGGACAGTCATATGAGACTACAGTCATATGGGCTACAGTCATATGAGACAGGGACCTACGGTTTAAAGAGGATTCCGAAGCCCTACAAACATCCATGGCACGCCCGGGACTCGAACCCGAAACCTGTGGCGCCGACCGCATCGCGCTAGACACTTGGCCATTCAGGCCCAGTTTACTTTACTTCACACCTCATCCTCTTATCCAGAACTATGTAACCTCCTCCAGCCCCTTTTAATAAGGTGAATAATATAAAAAATGTTAATGGAAAAAATTTCAGTATTGTAAAAACAGGAAATTATTTTTTGAAAATACAGATAAAAATATGGTATGAAACAATGGAAATATAAGGGAAGCGAAAGGTATACGATAGAGGAGGAATAGAAAAAATCGACGTAAACATAACATGAAAATATTATATGGCATGGCATACAACTATTATTACAAAATTTTCTCTATAGAGTATGAAATAAAGAAATGCTATTGTTTAAAGTAAAAGAATAGGGAGAAAGAAATTCAGTTAATATTTTAGCGGTAATGGCTTCTTGAATGGGCTGTTCAATTTTTTCTGGTATTATTCACTAATTCATGCTATTCGAAATACGTCTCCATCCTTATAATTTTTCTTATTACCGACTGATGTGTCTCATTGGACCTGGAATTTTACTGACTGAGAGAGTATCTCGTTTCAAAATGAGCCCTGATGACTATGAAAGCCATCCAGGAAAAATAAACTCCATTGTTTTAATTAAAATCTGTGTAATAATAATCAACCAGAAATTATAATCTGTAACGTAATTTTATTTGATATACATATTTTATTGTTACCCAAGGCATCCTTACAATATGGTATGGCAATGATATTCTGCACCCCGTTGTATTATCTTTCCTTTGATACAACCTAAGGTGTGTATTTTAATACGATAATACTAAGTTGCACAGGACAATAATTCATACCGATTATCTGTCTCTGGCCAGTTAAATCATCAGATCTTCCGTGGCGATGGAACACATTTGGGAAGCAATGAGAAGGCGCCTCCAGGTGGACAGGATCTCACAGTACTAACACGGCAATTGTAGGGTTTAGTAAGAAATTCCGCAGTTAAACATCCGTTAACTCCAAATAGCATATGCTCGCTTAAAATACAGAATTGGTTCAATGCCTCCTATATTTAGTTATATATCCTGAACAAAATATTCAATTCCTTTACAATGTTAATCGTTCCATTTTCTATGCAGTCAACACTTCTATCGATTTTTATCCCATTCGGGTAACTCTTTCTTCATGTGCCACTTGCTCTTTTTTTTTTGTCAGTATATAACAAATATATATAAATATACGCCTGTGTCCAAAAAGTAAAACCGATTTTCAATTTAAAATTCGCGGGGCCTATAGAATTTCATTTTTTTTTCTTTTTTATGTTACTGGCACTGTCCTTGAAATTTGACGTCAAAATATTCATTAGTGTTTGAGTCACGCTTGGCTTTGTGAGACGCTAAAACTGATTCCGACTATTTTTGAAATGTCTGAATGAATTGAGCAAAGAACTTGCATTCAATTTTGTTTGCGGAAACATACAGAATGTTCTAGAAGGCATTCGCTGAGCATTCCTATATCGGAAGCAAATGTTTACAAGAAAAAACAGTTCAAAGAAGGCAGAGAACGCGTTGAAGACGAAGACCCCTCTGGTCGACCATCAATCTCAACCGACGAAGCTCACGTCCAAAAAATTAAAGATTTGATGCTTGCAAACCGTCGATTTACAATCAGAGACCTGGCTGATGATGTTGGAATTTCAAAAGGATCGGTCAATTCCATTTTTGGACTCAAACGCGTCAATTCTCGATTGGTACCGAAAACACTGAGTGCACTAGCTCACACTGCACTGATTCTTCTAACGTTTTCGCCAAAAATGAAACCCATATCGTTCCACAAACCATGTATTCACACCGTGCGACTTCTAGCTATTCCCTAAACTAAAAAAATACCACTATGGGGACACCGTTTTGAGCCGATTGAAGAGATTGAACTTGAATCGCCGCGCTTTGAAGGCCATCCCTGTCGATGACTTTTTAGCATGCATTGAGGATTGGAAAAAAAGTTGCCATAAGTGCATTGTGTGCGGAGGGGATTACTTTGAAGGCGTTGAAAGTAAACTTGGAAGAATAAATAAAGAGTTTTTGAAAAAAAATAATTGGTCTTACCTTTTGGGCACAGTATTATATATATATATTCATATATTTGTATGTATGTGTAATTTTTGGTGATGAAATATCATTAACCACGAGTTCCTCGAATTTCTCTTAAAAACATTTAAATTTCAACGAAACAGGTGACAGCAATTCGAACACCTCCTTTGTTACATTTATTATTAAAACGAATAATTAATTACTTTTCATTTTTAGTGTTTTTTCTGCATACTGCGGCATGAACATTCCACCCTATTCTATCTACAAGATTGTAATTCTGGTGCTGAGACACACTATATATAAAAAGCATTTTCCAGCAAGAGTTTATCCAGTTTGTTATCTGTCTTACTATAGTACACATTCTCCAGTTTATAGTTGTTAAATTAACCAACTAATTAAGTCAATTCTGAAGACATGCATCGTAAGGTAAGTGGTTTCTCAACTCGAATCACTGAAGATTTCACATGAACATTAAAAGAAATTCACGGGTACAATTACAGCAAAGTTCTGTCAAGTTCTTTTGTATCAAATCAAATAAAACAAAATTTTTACGAGGTCTTTTAAAAATGGCCAGTTTAGCATCTAATTCAGCAGTTCAAATTATTCCTGAACTAGCTAGCGTAGCGTGCGAGGAAGGCCCAGGCATTACAAGGAGACACAATGGCAGTTGTGACAGTTTATATAATCATTTGATATCGACAGTCGAGCTGCCAAAGGGAGATTCCCGATTTTCCATCTCGCCATTTGGCAGACAAGCCCTGAAAGACCTTCCAGAAGGCAATGCTCCCTTTCAGTGTTCATTGGTGGGTTGTTCCAGTTACACATAAGGTAAATTGCAGGCCCATAAATATACAAGGAAAGGAAAAAGATAATGGATCATCACGATTCTATAGAGTTAGTTAATTGACTACTCGATGCTAGAACCTTAAAGTCTGAACACTTTCAATCAGCGACGATTAAAGTGTTAAATGAGGTCATAATACAACATTAAAATTTACGGGGAGTTAAAACAACTTCAAAAATAGCATAATCATCACCACTGTGCATCATCGAAGCTTTAACATTAGCTTTATTTACTAAAGCACTTGATTAAACAGAAGCCACGAGGCGTTGGTGAGCAGAGGATGGAGTCTACTAGCATACTTAATAAATATTTCGCCACTTGATCGCCTTACTGCAGTTTTAATAAGTCTGTACTTTTTTCCCTATCATTTCTGACCGACTCTACTTGAAACATCGTCCGGAGGTATCTCATTTACTATCGTCTGCTCTTTCCCTTCCAGGGTGACGAAAAAGAGAGGTGTGCCATCTTAGCCCACACACCTACTTCTTTTTTTCTTTCTTTTCTTTTTTTTCCTCCCCTTCTCTCTCTTCTTTTTCTGGATCTTCTGACCCGGGGCAGGCACAAATCGAACGAAGGAGGTAAAATGGGAGTCCCCTTCCCCTCTCCTCGGCAATGGAGGCATCGATCCTGGTGGTCACATGGGGGTGGGATATACCCTACCAAGAATCGTCTGCTCATTTGCTGCATACCACACCACACTCATAGCACCTAATAGAAACAGTATCCAGATGATCTGTTCAACGCATTTCGAAAAACGAGAAGAAAAAAGAGGAGAGAAGAAATGTCGAAAAGTTATTTTGCAGTTTTTATCACAATTAGTGACAATAATAATAAAAAATAGGCAAAATAGGAGACAACGATACTGGGGTGTCCTGGTGAATAGTACATTGCAAAAACGATGTGAAGTTTTTATATCTAGACAAATCCGTTCTAAATCCGCAGGTTAGGATATAGTTTCGATGGACAGGATAAGAAATGCGCAAACAATCAGATGCTATCGTTGGGAGGTTATGTCCAAATTGTGGTGACAAAACGAGCGTGTTGTACAGCAAGTTGATGTACCTTGGGTAGAAGTGAAAAAATACCGCTTTCATTATTTGAATAAAAACTAATAAAAATACCCTCTAAGCTCTGTTTTAGAATATTATATTAGAAAATTTTTATCTATCTGTGGGTGAATTTTGTTGAGAGGTACTTTTATATTTCACTCACAAAGAAAAGTAATCTTCCTAGAGATTTCTTAAAAACTAGCAAGTGTTTGTGTTACGCGTAAGGAAAATAACCACAACACCAAATAATATTTTCAAGGTGCGTACCATAGTACCATTCTAAATGGTATTAATATCTAACCCATAACTCGTGTCAAGATGAGAAACCACGATTCAACTCCGGTGAAAGTTCAAATTACCAAGAAATGCTTTTTTTCACCTTGCATCTAATCACGTGTTCCGGTTATAGATAACAATAATAGAGAGTTTTTGCATACCGTATTTTGGACGTCCGTTATTTTTTTCTCCCTAGCGCTCATGTTCATAGGAAAAATTATTACAGATACTCATACGCAATTTCCTATGAGCATGCAAGCTAGGGAGAAAAAAATAACAGACGTCCAAAATACAGTATGCAAAAACTCTCTAATAAGTTACAGCTTACGGGGAAGACTTTTAAGGATGGCTCTCAGCATTTTCGTTTGGTCCGTGAAAAATCCGTAAAATGCCTACTTAGTAACATCACTATGGATGTAAATTGCTTTCACACATTCCCAATCGAGTCGTATCATCTCAGAAACTGTTGCTTAAAACAAGCTCTCATTTATGGCGGAATTTCTACTAAGTTGAATAAAGAGGTCGAGTGCCTGAACGCGAAGCGTTTCATTAACTCAATGGCATGTGATGCATGTAGGAAAGGAAAGACAGGATGAATAGATAATAGTAATCGGATAAAATGGGGGAAAAAAAGAAAGAAAAATGAAAAACATTGGTGATAAAAATGTAACATGAAATTTGCGATCAGTATAGAGCGAAAATATTAGAAGAAAGACTGAAGTAGTTGTTAAAAACTGAGTTATAGACAAACCAGGGTGCACCAGTCATGATACGAAGTTTGTTTTGAATAATTTGTACATAGTTTTTGTTAGATTCTGCAGCTAGACACCAGATTGGGGTAGCGTAAGTAAGGATGAACAAACTTTTATTTGCAGAGGAATTTTGTTTTCAAAATTTGCGTAAAATCTGTGTTGCTAAGACAGACGATTTTCTAATATCAGGCATTTGAATTTTCTTAAAACAGTGTCAAGGATCAGTTATGTTTAAGAAAATTAATTTGACCATCAATTTACATTATATATTCAAACTCCGTTCATGAAATAAGTGGTAAAATACATTCACGCATAAAAAATATTAAATGATTTCATATTTTTTTTTCTTTGAACTCCACTCAAAATTTTTAACCATAATTTTTATGCATGCCTTTTGTTTATTTTTATTTGAATTAAAGTAAGTTTTTCTCTACCATCTATTCACGGAAAATAACAACAAGATTAATAACATTGTAAAAGAAAATCCAAATTTCCAAGTGTTTAAATTCGAGCGCAGTGTGTCACCCAAATCCGCATCCATCTTTCCGTCGAAAGCCAAACGCCGAGCCACTAAGCAAATGAAGCAGAAGGAGGCGACGACGAATTATAACAAACATTAAAGCCTCTCACAACTGCTAACAATCAACATCATTGCAAATTAGAAACCCGAAGACTTAACGGCGAACGATGGCAGGGTGCCAAATTCACTCTCTCTGTGACCACAGCGGTCTCTGGTGACAAAAGAAGTCAATACGGAGTGTGTCCAAAGGAATTTCCAGTCCGCCAGAGTGCGAGGTGAAGTCAAATTTTCGAAAGTGAAACAAGCGGGCTGGGTTTTACCACCATGCTATTTATTAAGACACCTTTTGCGTTATTTAATCAAGTCATTACGCGTGTCAGGCATAATGTTATTGTCGAAACATAAAATTTTGTTTCGTTTTGTAACTGTTTGTTTGCATGAACTCATCATTTTATCTTCGTCCCCTTCTCTCAAGTCTTTCGCACCATTTAACTTTCATAGTAGTCATAATAGTTTTGATGTTTTGATCAATTTATTTTGTAATAGATACGTTAAAAGTGGTTTTTTTTTAAAAATTTTAATCAAGATTTAGTAGATTATTTTTTTATATAGTAATTAGAATACTGGTCTGTAAATAATAACAATAATAATTAAAAAAATTGAATGACTTAACTTTGAGAAAACTCAAACAATAATGATTTCTGATTTCCGCTGTTATATATCTTGGTTTGATCATAGACAATACTATAAACTTACGTTTCGACCTCAAAGACCTGTTCAAAAAATCAAAGAAAAATGTTTCAACAAATTTCATCTCACTCTGCCACTCATCAATAAATATTCTAAATTAACTTTGTCAAACAAAATTATTCTCTAGAAACAAGTTCTTAGGCCTATCCTCACTTAAACTGCCCCAATCCGGGGTTCTAGGTGCAAAATCTAACAAAACATCTGTACAAATTATTAAAAACCAACTTCTCTTCAACAACAAAAACTCTGGTTTGTCCATAACTCTACAATCCATCAAGATTTAAATATTGATTCTATTGAAAACTATATTACAAAACTTTCTTGAAATTTTTTCGATACTATTGCTACCATCACTATTAATCCACTCATCAAGGCACAAACCATTTTTACGCAATTCAATGGAAAATAAAAGTATCCTTACTCTACTTCTAAATGGGATCGAAACCTCAAACCACCATAATTTCCTGTTCACTTATTTATTCTACTTCAGTTCAATAACTTCCAGTCTTTCTTCTAATATTATCAATCTTTACTGATCGCAAATTACATGTAACATTTTTATCATCAATGCATTCTTTTTTTTTTTTAGTTTCTTTTTTTCCAATTCATACTACTGCTATTATCTATTCATCCTGACTTTTCTTTCCTACTCCCATCATATGCCAATGAGTAGATGAACACTTTGCTTTCAGGCATTCGACTTCTTTATTCAACTTAGTTGATTTTCGCTGTTCAAATGGCAGTATCATTTCTCGGGTTTTAACGCAAATGTCGGTCATTTTACACCAAAAAGTCAAATTCATATTTAGCAATGACATCCAAATTGAAATCTTAAAAAAAAATTACGATGAAGCCCTATTATTTTTTGGTACCTCAAATCTCAAGAGCAATCTTCTATTTTATATACTATTTTAAACAATTTTGTAACTAGATTTCAGGCCGGAATACTTTTCTGAGATTTCAAGTCTATGTGGCAAATAATTAGTTATGAATTTCGTTGCTGCATTTCAAGCCTTCAGCCATTCGAAGCAGTATCAAAGACAAGACATTTCCAAAACATATCAAAAAGCAAATCAACCGTTCATTTTTAATTTTAAATACCAGCTAGGAACAACTTCATAGATAGCGACATTCAACGGAAATGATTGAATTGCTGTGTCACACCAGGACTACATAGTATTCTCGCATGATAAAAAAATCGTCTGAGCCATAATTAACTAATATATAACGTATTTATATTCAACTGAAGTTATCTTTTTCTAATTTTTTCAAAGCTTCAATTCTTTGAAAACAAAATGATTTGATTTTACTGTCAATTGAAGAGGTTTTTTTAAGCTAATTATTTAATTAATTTTTCATTTAAATTTAATTAAATTTTAAATTAAATTTTAACTTTAAATTAATTAATCCACTTGATGATTAATATTAAAAGTCTTAGCAAAATTGCAGTTATTTAATTCATTACTGTTTATAAAAATCCTAAAATTAAAAATTATAATGGGAAAAAAATATCTAAATTAAAAGAAATCCCTAGCAACACATATTTCATGTCAATTCTATACAGACACAAACACGCATATTTCACAATCGTTTTTAAAAACGAACTATTGAACTATAACATTTGAAAGAAAATATTTAAAAGTTTCATTAAAAAAATTTTTTTTTAATTCTTTACACAAAACTATGCTATATATTAAAAGGAAAGCTATAAGAAATACTATTCCATATGACCTTTCTATGGCTTAATTAGCAATAATGATTTAAATGAGTGGCGGGCATACGAGTTTTTGGAGTATTTTTAGGCATATATCTTCAAAATGGCTACAGTTTTCAATTAAATGTTTTAAATAATGGGTTTGCACGATAAGGAAGGTTGTTTTTAATACACATTGTCAGACATCGAAACTGAAAATCATTAGACAAACACAAACATCAAAAGTTTGAAAGTCAAGAACTGCATTAGCAAATTGGAAAAGAATACAAAAATTTATACAAAATTTAGGAAAAACAGGATGCGAAACATGTTTTCTAGGAAATTCATAAAACTCTAAAGAAATTAGTAAAACCCAAAATAAATAACTATACTTTTGACATCCTGAGGATAGTTTTATCAAGTATTACGCAACCTCAGAATATGTTGCGGCTATGATTATATGATCAGGGTATGATTTCATAATCTAAGTCATCACACAACTGAATCACACACTAAGTCATCACACAAATGACACATCTAGTACAGCATTTCGATAACATAGAATAGATAGAATAACATTCCGTTTAGAATCATAAATTTGTATATGTGTAGTATCTGTGTGGTATGATTTATTACCTTTTGTAGGGGTTCTTGTTAATTAAAATCAAGGGGGAAATGAATGATAGTGTAGAAATTGATGGAGTTTCTTATGATTTCATGAAAGAAATATGAGGAAATAAAGGGTTGAAAATTTATGAAATTGTAAACTATAGATATATATTTTTTTTTTTGAAAACAATAATGAGCTAGAAGATATTAAATACATACTAGCATAGAAATATTTCTGGGGTGCTATTTTTTAAAAGAAGTCTAAAGTTCTTATATAAAGTTCTTATTTCTGTATAAAAGTAGTAGTATTGCATATGGAATTAATTCTGAGCAGTTGATATTGCGATGCATTTCGATTGGACTTCCAAGTGAAAGTCTATTAATAATTAATTTTCTTTTGTCAAGTGTGATTTATAGTCAAGTATAATTTATATCGATATCAAGAAAATCAACATGAAGATTGTTTGTATTAGCTTTTTTTAAAATAAGCTCTACTGGATAAACATCATGGGAGAGGTTTTTGAAAATCTGGATTGTTAACACAAAGCATTAGTGATGAACACAATACAACGATACAAAACATCAAATAATTGACAAATGAACTAAAACCACGACCAGTTTGTACCACAAAACTCACTACAGGCACTTTCTGCACACAAATTGTATTACAAAATCCTCATAGCATGTGCAATACAAAACGTTATGACTAACGTTTAAACCTTTGTCAATATACGTATAAAAAGTCAATATACGAAGTGCGCCTAACTTCAGCAGCAAAACTGAAATTCCTTAAGCAAATATAAATATCAAGTGGTTTAAAGGCAAGAACTACGTTAGTAAACTGAAAAAAAAAAAAAAAAAAAAATTATATATTTTGTATGATTTTGTAACAGGGTGTGAAACATGTTATCCAAGAAATTAGTAAAACCAAAATGAAATTAATTATACCCCCCTGACAATAGCTTTATCATATAAATATATATATATATATAATACAATTTTCGTATAGAAATATATAATAGCTTTATATTACGAACAACGAACAGCCTACTTATGGGCGATGAAGAAAAAGCATTGCCTTCCAAGAGACTTTTAAGGATAAGTGTCACGCATCTGCGTGTGGCATGGGTGAAAATCTGGGAAAGTCGTACCAGACAGTGTTATTATTGAAGCGAGACGCTTTTCTCAGTTTCATTTTGATTCCTTGAGTCGTCTTGCTTCCAAGAGTCACTAATTTCGGATTCGAATGAGTCCTTCTGCACGCTTTAATTTGATTTCAGCTATTAAGCCTATTCAATCAAAGTACAAGAGCTCCTTCTACTTCGAAACTCTAAGTAACACGTTAAACTTTAGGTTTGCTTAAAATATTTGAACTTGATTACATTCTGTATCGTTTCATTTGTTGTTATTCAATGTCGGATTGTGTGTCGATGTGTTACCATGCTGCACATATGGGGGAAAATAGGTCCTGGTCAATACGTTCTTATTCCACTACTGAACTTAGGCACACGAATTACGCCACTCATAAAAATTTCTGTCTTCAGAAACTAATGACAGGGAGGCATAGACATCTAAAAAGGACTTATTAACTATTAATTTTTTTAAAGAAATAGCATGTTCTAGTATTACAGATGAATGCACAGTTCAATTTATGTTCTACACATATTGCAATATGTTCAACTTGTACCCTTAATTTTATTTCCGCTAACTTTTGTATAAAGCCGTTCAAAACGAAATATTAGCCAAGATTTCAATATGAAATTTTGTGAGAGAAACTTTTTCAGCAACGGACAAACGTAAATGTAATGGATCTAAGAAGGAATTTATAAAATCTTAAAAAAAACTACATTTAACAAAATCAATTTTTTTTCTTTTAGGTGTTATTTAAAACATCTTGTAAATGCAACACACCTCACCACATCATTTAGACTTCATAATAACATTCAAGTTGAAGTTAAGGCAATTCCATAAAACACGCATAAAAAAATTTAAGAAAAACTCACAATTTACAATGATTCCATAGTGTAAAACAAAAATTTTGCCTACAGATGCAATTATAAGCACGTACTTTCAATTTAAAAAAAAAAAATTCATAATAAATTTATAGGTTTATATATATTTTCCATTATATTTACTGTATATTTTCCATTTCTTACATAATAAAAAATATATTGTTTAATTTAATATATAAAGCAGATAAATGAATGATAAATGATAAAGATCTGATAAATGATCTCATGAATGATAGTTACATGCATTAAGGGCAAAGAGGGTTAATTGTAGATAAACATCAATTATGTTCACGTTGAATTTAAATGAACTTAGTCTGTAAGAACTAATCCTTGATAACACTGGGATTGCATTGCTGGTAATTCCGCGCTTTTTAATGCAACAGTTGGTTATGATCTTACAAAAACAAAGTATGCATTTTAAAGCTTGGTTGTTCATTTATTTCTGAAATTTCTAGAAGACAAGAAAAAGATAAGTTGTTTTATTGATCGTCGTTACTGTTATTGAGTAATTTTCTTAATAGAATATTTTTTAATTATGCCTATACCAGTTTATGATTTTTAGAGTGATTTTTACAATTAATCCTACTATTTGTGAGAATGCGGTAATTGCACACATAATTTACCTTCTAATTTTATAGTATTTTGGTCTGCGTCAGGGTCGCAAAAGGCCAGATAATACGGGAGAAATAAATCTCCGTCCTCTTTCAATCTAGAGAGCTTGGAAGCAGCTGTCATAAATGTAGTAAATAGGAATAAAACATGCAGAAAATCTGGAGGTGTGTCCCAATATCGGAAATATAACATAAAATTAAATTAAGAAAGTGCATGTATATATAAAATAAGGCCTGGTTAGCCTACTGAATTGTCTAAGGTGGTAGAGGATGTTCTAGTAAACTGCCTTATTGTAAGATTATAAATGGATTTCCCTTGTGGTAAGAAAGAAATAAGAATACTTGATCAAGAATTCATTGATTCCAATTGATTGATAGATTTCAAATTGACTTCCAAGGGTTTATGAAACGATATTAAAAAAATTCTATTAAAAAAATCCAGCGCATTTGCAGAAATCACGAAAATATGCCAGGGATACATTTGTCGTTCATGGGTTTTGTAACGTAAATTACACATAATAATAATTGCTCATGCTTGGTGTGTACAGATGAAATTGGCTTTGCCAGTGATACGCCTAACGAAGAGACAACTAAGGCACTGCTTATAATTCTGCCTCCGTTACAGAAGTAACTGTAAATCATGGAAGCTTTAAAATCTCTTCCTAAGACAAATAATCCCATTTTAATTGCCTTTAAGGATTTTTATGATAAATCTAAGTATTAATAAATCTAAGTATTAATTATTCTCTATCTTGGAATAAATAACGATATTAATTTATTTGAAGACCTATACCCGTTATGTTCTAAATGTAATCAACATATATTATAATCTAAATGTTAGTGGTATTATATTGTAGTTTTGTAAAAGTTCAAAAGTAAATTTAGAATTTTACAGAACTATATATGAGCTATATAGAACTACTTCCCCTGATCTTCCTATTCAGAGCGACTTGTCTCTGTGAAAGACAAGAATACTTCATAAAAAAACGAAATTCTTCGAAACTTATCATGATAATCACAACACACAACAGGTCCTGTGTTCTTAACTTAGAATCCAAGCATCCCTTAAGACTTGATGGAAAAAAGAATATTTATTTCTACTGACCTCTCATTAAATCTTTGTGAATTCTGGTCTGATCTCTTAGACGTCCTCAAAATATGAGCGGGAAAAATAAATAGAAAGTTTAGGCTATTATTTTAGACAGATTCATCTGAGCATTCGTCGCTCAACACGAGAAACTTTCATTTTAAAAGCTGCTATTAAAAAAAATGCTCATTTGCCATCCGATTCTGATTAGGTGTGCTTCAAAATTTATGAGAAAATATCTTGGTAAAGATTGGTCAATGTCAAGGCACGTGCTTAACATTTCCCTTTGAAAGGTTAGGTCTTTAGTGTAGAGAAAGTGTGGTTTCACGATGTAATTCTTTTGGGTAACAACCATTTGTGCCTGACCTATACATGTCTATGAAGTTATTTTTAGATTTTTGAAATTTAAAAATTAAAATGATTTGCTTTTTGGTATATTTGCGAACAATCTCTTCTCTGAAACTACTTTAATTGGCGGAGAGATTGAAATACAGAAAAAAAAAAAACATAATTATTTATTTTTTCCATTTATTTGAAATTATAGAATGCCAATTATAAATCAAATGTCTTAAAAGAAACAATGTAGGTTGAACCAATTGGAAGCTATAAAATTATTTCATTTTTATTGAAATACCAGAAAATAGGGTTGAAGCGTATTTTTTTTAAATTTCAATATGGATGTTACTATTGAATATTAATGACATTTTATAGTAAAATGACTGAAATTCGCATTAAAACTTAAGAAAGTCGTGTCTAAGGATTAGTTATGTTTATGAAAGTGAAATGAAACATAACTTGGCATTATATATTCAAGTTATGTTGATGAAATATGATAAAATATGTTCCCACATGATAAATTAAAGTTCGTAAATGATTCCATTTTTTATTTTAATTTTTTAAACTCAAATTTGTGCCGCTAAAAATCCAAATCTGTTTCTCCCATGTCAAACAGGGGCTCTCCCGTTCCAAATTTCCAAATATAATGGAACACTTGTTCGATTGGACTTATTTGGCGAGTTACGAAAGAAATTCAATCGCCAAAGAACTTTTCAGATTCAAAGACTTTAATTAAATGGCCGCCAAGCCAAAACTTTACTTCTGAATGAAATAGTATTGATCGCTTATTTGGAAACGTAAACGTTTCACGTAAACACAGTAATCAAAGACCATTCATAAATGTAATTATTCTTGAAAGCTTTCAGCATTTAATTGAGCGCCAAATTAGGAAATGTTTTATTATTCATGTGTAATATTAAAACTAGAACTAATGTTAATTTAAAATTAATAAAAACTTCTAATAATAGAAAAGTAAATAAATTTAGGATAATAATTAATGCAATAGTTCATATTATCTAGAAAAGAGATATTTTTTGAGGATTTTACATGAGGGATGCAAGACTTGTGAGGGGTTGCATGTAATTTGGTCGCGGGCCACACAGGAATAAATTTTTAAAAATTAATTTTCATTTAATTTTTACAATTAAAAAAATTGAAATTAGTTGAAGAATTTCAATTTCTCAGGTGTGAACATATTTTGTTGATCGGAGGCATATGTAAGTATACACCAATGCTCAATAACCAAATAATTTATGAAGCAATTGGTTAGAATAGAACTATCAAATTCAATGGCCACAGGAATATACTAATATTTTATAACTAAATTTTCATGAAAAACCAATTGTTCAATTACTACAAGGAGCACTACCAAATTCTGGCTGCAAAGTAATGGCTAAATCAACTTTCTTAAAGATAAACTAATTCTTAGATACTGTTTTGAGAATATTGAAACAATAATGTGTTTATATTTTAAAAGCCGGACATTTCAAAATGAACTACAGAACACGTTATAGAGGTCACACACATAACACACATAAATAAAATCACCGTTTATTTTAAATAAAAAAAAAAAAATTAAAATGAAAGTTTCTCGTGTTGCTCGAGGATATTAACCTGTTTTTAATAATAACTTATACTTTAACTTATTTTTTATTTTCTAGGTTCACTTTTTTGGAGACGCCAAGAACTTTGCATTTATATTTTATGGTTAGTTTCAAAAGAAGTGAAGTACGAGAGAGAGCCAAAACAAAAGGAGCGCCTAAACAGTTTAAGGTTAATAATATATTTTCTGGTAGGTTATGAATATCATTAAATGAAATTTTATTAAATATATATACGAAATTAGAGCACGTCAAAAAGTATTCTAATACTAATTTATTCTAAATGCTAATTTCCAGAAATCTCAAAACTAAACAATTTGTTAAATGTAGTTAACCCAGTGTGAAGCTGACATAGAAAACTTTTTCCATTTAAAACTCATTTAAAAGCCAGTGATAGAAGATTGTAAGTTGAAATTGAATGAAAAAGCATATTTGAACATTCATTTTCAAACTCTAATTGATATTCTTAAATGATTTGTTTGTCTCGATTTCAAATTTTAGTATATTTTAAAGATTATTCCTAACTCTTCCCGTAGTTATACACAGTGAGGGAAGATCTTTTCAGAATCTAATTATTGTAAAAAATATTTATACAGTAAATTTCTAACGATCGCGTTGTAGCATTTTTCCCACTGGACAAGTTGTAACATTTCGTTCCAGGGGAAAGGAATGTATATTCTTTAACAAGTACATAATCACAATCTATTACTCAAATTTGATAGCAGTTAAGCAGTGTTGTGGGTAGTTATATTATATGCAATTAGTATTTTGTACTCATGAGAACAACCTGTCACTCAAATCTGATGGATAATGAGACCTTATGAAATTAGACATTGTCTGTCCGAACTTCACAGGACGAAACAATTACAGATGGAATATGAACTTCATCATGAGTTGTTGCATCTTCATAGGTGATAGGCCATAGATTGAGGAAGTATCGATTCCAATGAGAAGTGAGGGAAACTGACGGACAGATTTTCTTAAAAGGAGGTTTTTGGAGAAGGAGAAAGAGAGTTCTGCGACGAGTTTACAAAACGGGATTTCCACATACACGTTAGCTTAATTATTTTTATTTAAGTAGTCTAACTGTATAATTTCATTCGTATGTGATACGTTGCAGAGCATCGGCTGCGTTGTCCAAAATTTTAAAGGAATTCCACCGAATGAAAAGAATCGTGCACATTGCAGATTAGTTTGGTTTGTCGAGCTACTGTCATTTTTTGCACACTCTGGGTTAATTAGACCGGGACCTACAGTTTAACGTGAAATCCTAACCACTAACAAACAACCATGCCACCGATAGGATTCGAATCTGAAGCTTGTGGTACCAAAGGCCAGAGTTCCAATGTTGGCCAACTACACATTGCAAAGAGTCTGGAAGGAAGGATTCGCAGATATGTAAAAAGTGAATGAATACATTGAAAAATGACAAATGAGGAATTGGACGATCTTGTAACACCATCAGACCGTGAGAGCAGTTACAGTGAAAAAGAAAATTAAACTCTTTTAACTCTCAAAAAAGTTAAGCGAATTGTTTAGAAAAAGCAACAGAACTGTTGATTTTGCAGTGGACTTGGATTCTAAAAACAGAGTACTTTAGGAGAGACATTGCCACCAAACTTTTAAAGAATTCTATCGGTAGTAAGAATTACCTGCTTGCTAAAGAATTGTAGCAGGTATATAATTGTTAAGCAGTAGTTTTAAACTCTGTCTGACACATTTTTCCTACATAAAGTACACGGAACACTTGTATTTATGACGCGTTTGGCAAGATCATTCAGCAGTTTCACAAGATCGGCTGATAAATGATAATTACAAAAAACGGCGTTATGTTATTATTTAAATGTGGATGGTATTGTTTTGAAAATTTTTTGGAAAGTCATTGTATAATTGTTATATATAAGTAAATATTTTCGTTGAGGTCTTGAATAGAACGTTAAAATGATTTTAAACAGTGTTTTCTTTTACCTGCTTTGTCAATTCCCGTCAAACAATATTATTCCACGGTATCAGAGTTTATTTATTTTTATTTTATTTTATTTTGTTATATTTTATTTTTTGTTATATTAATTTTTGCATGTACAGACTCGTGAAGAAGCAAATATATTCCCGTATTGATTTGTATGATATAAATTTTTATGTTTAATATGTAAAATATTTCATATTGGTTGCTTTATGTATATGAAGTTCATATATATATATATATATAATCATTAAAAACTTAGTTTCTAGTTAAATACTTAAAAATTTTCCCTTCGTTAAATTAGAAGAGGCTAAAAAATTCAGAGATAATGGTGTCCGATGTCAGAGTTTGTTTTTCGTCAGAAAGAATAAAGGTAGGAGTTTTCTTGCAAATAAAGACATGATTAACGTAAACTCGGTTGAGGGCCTTTTATGATGCCTTTCTCTGTTGATGGTCAAGATTTATTTAATGGTAGGGTAATAAGCCTTGCTGAAATAGAGTTACGTGTAAGTAAGTATGTTTGCGACGATACCGGGCTTTATGCTTTATTATTCTATCCAATTTAGGTGGACTTTATTCAGATATTTATGTGACATGGAGAGATAAACTAGTTGGGTCATTGAATGCGAGAAATCAAACTTTGACTAGAAATACCGGCCTTGGCCAGAATGAGGAAGATTGATAAACTGCTTGAGGTCTTGCGTCCATCCTATGATACTGAAGAAATGATCTCTCCTCCCAAACCCATCAAGACGATTTCTAGATAAAAGAACTGATCAAACACATAGAGTCAATGATGGTTTAAATGGGGAATAACAAAAGTTAAAAAGATCATCTCAGATCGAGAGGCAGTAATTGGACTGTAACATGCTAAAAGAATAATAATAATAAAAAAAAGATTATAGATGAAAAGCTGTACAAACACGCAACACTGAAAAACCGAAATGAAGAAGAAGGGGGAAAAACAGAAATTGGTGAAAACATGATGATTGATTTTAAAGCAGTTCGACGATTTAACGATCCCAGCTTGTGAGAGGTGGAATTTCTAGGTTGTTACCCCTACACTGCTGTTCATCCAAAAGTTGTGTTAAACCGTCGAAGATAATAAGTTACTAAATATGTCAGTCTTAGTTTTTATTACTCTATTTGATAGACCCTCAGTGCGCCCCGCAGTTCTAAAGGGCTGAAAATGTATTAACTTGATCCGTAGACATTCGCCTTGAAAGAAAGAAAAGGAATACATTCATTAATGTATTATGTATACTCTACTATTATGTATATTCTATTGTAATTATTTTACTGAAATTCGTTCAGTAATTTTTTATTATATTAATTTTATAGTAGCAAGTTAGTTTATTAATATGAAGTAATATGTTTATTTGATTTTATGGTCAGTTGACAGCAAATATGACAAAATATGTGTAATGTGTAAATACAAGTAAATGTGTGTACAAATATAAATATTTGCAGTTTGTATTTAATACAGATTAATGCTAATTGTTTCAAATATAAATAAATCGACATTTGATTTTGTATAATTGTTTTTAATATTTATTTCATGTGAGTCTATTTCTTTCTTCTTAATTGTAAACTCTGAGGGCTTTCTAACCTGCTTTGATAAAAAATGCGGTGTTAGCTTAGCTTAATTTATGAGTATTGAGGATCACACCATAGTAGATTCCTTTTAGCAAGATTACAGTTGTTTTTGTAAGTCGTTGGAGTATTTATTTTAGTGAATTTTGTAAATTTGGATATTTGTGGAGGAATATTTTTTTAAAGTTATATTAGATATCAACTCTACAAAACATGCTGTAGCCTTCGACTTCACAAAAAGAAATATTTTATATATTATTATATAAATTCTACAAATTATATTGAATTTATAAACTTACTTCTTCCGTCCAATATAACAAACCTTCTTCGGATTATTTATTGATCAAGACATAGTTCTAATGAAATATTGTATTTTATTAATTTATCTTGAACAAACCAGAAAATAAGTTCTTAACAGCAAAAGAATTAGATAACAAAAACGAAGCAGTCCTATTTTCTAAAGGAAACAAAATTAAAAAAACCGAATATTAGCATTAACGATGAAATCTTATAACTTGGAAGAATAGTGCAAAATATTTTGGAATTTATATAGACCAACATCTCACATGGAAAAAGTACTTTACACATCAAAACTTAACAATTTACATTTCGTATATGCCTCCGAAACTTTTTTCCCTATTATTACTTATGCCAATCCTATTTAGGCAGCCTCATGGCTAATTGGCTAGCTCTTTGGCCATTGGTACGACAGGCTTGTCCGAATCCTAGTGGGGGCATGGATGTCTGTTAGTGGTTCGGAATGCACATTAAAATGTAGGTCTCGGTCTAATTGGTCCCTGTCCCAAAGTGTGCACAAAGTGACTGCACAAACCAGACCAAACTATCCTATTTAGACTTACGTTGTTAATTCTAATATCAAAATTCTTGAAGCTTTAAAAACATCACTTTAAGGCAAATTACTAATGTTAATTGGTTTACGAAACATTCTAAAATTCAAAAAGCAAATGTTATTCTTCCTCTAAAAAAATTTCTTAAATATGTTTCAGTTAAATTTTTCAATAACATAGATGCTATCCAGAATATTGATAGTTATGAGCCGTCCTACATTATTAAAAGACAGGGTAAAATTCTAATGCAATTTTTTCTTTGGGAAAGTTTTTCCTTTCTCGCAATGAAGTACTTTGTCTACTGTTTTTCTTCTTGATACTACTGTGTTTATTTTATTAATTATTATTTATATAACATTTTACTTTAGATTTACAAATTTGAGACCAAGTTTCAACTGATTTTATATCTGTTTTTACTGGAAATCAGGTACTTTCGGGTCTAATAAACCCAGTTAACTCAATTACTTGGACCTGGATGTAAGAAGAACAATTCCTGTCGCATCTGTTTTCGATAAATGCCTATTGAAAAACAAACCTTTTTTTTCTAATGCAGCTGGCAAATACAAGGATAATTGTATATCTTTATGTCATAAGTAAGGGCTGCACTGATGTTACTCATTTAGCGCTACCCAGGGGGCATATGTAGCTTGAAGATATGTCACGGTCGCGAGTAATACTACCCCCGCAAAACTCTACGGTTTAAAGTGGATTCCGAACCACTAAATACATCCATGGCCCCGCCGGGACTCGAACCTGAAACCTGTGATATAGAGGGCCAGAGCTCTAGCCACTCGGCCATCAGGCCCCTTGAAAAAAAATACTCAACCGCGACACCAACACTATCAAATGAAATCATTATATTGGCACAAGAAATTGTTTTAATATATTTAGTCATGATGACTTAAATGAATTGCTTGAAGAAGACATTTTAAGTTGCAATGATATTATAGAACTAGGTCGAAGGTGCAGAAAGCGATAATGATTCAGGAGACAATATTCACTGCAAAATTAATCCGAGAAAATTACTTAGAATTAGAAAATCATTTTCTTGTTAATTACTGCATATCCAGATATCATTAACAACATAAAAAAGTTAGTAGGGTCATCTCCGCCATGTTTAATTATTAATGACATTGTCAGAAAGGTTACACGGAAGGAAAATGAAATTAGTGTCCACCACCTTCTACTGTTATTCTTGCGGATAGGCTTTTCTGATTATGAATGTGATTTAATTCAATAAAATAAAATAACTTGAATGTGTATGCAAGTCTTTTTTTTTTTTTATATGGATGTGAAAAAGCAGGATAATTATTTATTTAGAAACCTTCGACTTTCGAATGATATTTATTAAATAATCTATTTTTTTAAATTTCTAAAAACATTTTATATGGTTTCTGTTAATTTGAATTCGTTATTTTGGTTTCATACAGATTAAAAAAAAATTTCCCAGATGTATTCCTTATTTTTCAAGTAGTTTTTGTGAAATTTTTTTATGTACGCTTATTTGTATAAATCTATCTACAGCACAAAAAGAAACTTTACAGTACATATACTACAAATTTTATCATGGGCAATATTTCTCATCATCATCAGTGACGCAATAGTCCGATGGTGGGCCAACGCCATCTGCCAGATTTTGAAACAGGGGATGTTATCCTTTTTGCAGGGTAGGATTGTCAGCCCAACGCCCAACGCTCTACAGTCATATTAAACCGGGACCTACAATTCCGAATCATGACAAATATCCATGGTACCACCTGCACTCGAACCCTGTGGCACCGAGCGTCAGAGCAATAGTCGCTCGGCCTATGGGCGATATTACTTCGATTTACTATGTGCTTTAGAGATTGGTCAGTATTTTTTTTTTAATTAATGATTAGTTAAAAATGTAAAGTAAAATGACTTTCTGTTTGATAGATGTTTTAGCGTTCATTGGTGAAAATTTATGTTCAGGAATATAGGTTGATCCTATTAGACTTGCATATTTTAATTCATTATCCTTCAATGACTACAGCTTTGTTGATACGATTTTAAAATGGAACATACTTTTGGCAACCCCACAAAATACGTAATGGATTCGTGAATACAAACATTCGTCCATAGCTTATGCCCCGACAGCAAACACGGTTGAGAACATAAATAAAGATATAAATGAGAATAAAGCAAGTAGGATGTCAGTTTATCGGCAAAAGTTATTATATTACTTCCTTGTTCGCAATAAATTAGGAAAACTTGACAGAAATATTTTTCTAATACTATGACTTTTACTTTCTTATTAAACTGTGAGTATTAAAAGAAAAGGTTCAGAAAAAATATATATTAAAAAAGTCGCACGATTTGTTTAAATAAAACTGGCCAGTGATGATACGATCAGAGCATCCCTGGGTTAAATTAACAGAAGTGTCTGATGGCCGAGTGTCTAGCACTCTGGCGCTCGATGCCACAGGTTTGGGGTTCGAATTCCAGCAATTCCATGGATGTTACTAGTGGTTTGGAATCTACTAGAAACATTCTGGTCTCATATGACTGTAGAGCGTCACGGAGCCCCCTTTCCCTTCAACCATGAGTCCATACGGGTTCGTGGGCTTGGTCTAGATTCTACCAAGTGGGATAAGAAACAACAACAAATTAACAGAATGTCTGTGCTATCTGTTATCGGTGGAAAGATATTCACTCATTAAAGAATAATTTAAACAGATTACTAATCTGTTTAAATAATTAATTGACTAAAAAATTAGTCAATTAATAATTGTTTAAATTATTAATTGACATAACTCATTCAGTTTTAAGGATAATTGCACTTTTTAACTTTTATTCATTGAACAGAGGATAGGCACGATAAATCTATATACCAAAATGTCCTTATCTAAAAGGGGAGACAGGTACAGGACTCCAGAGGGGTGCTCGCTCAAAATTAAGGAGGCAGCGGCGTATCAAGCCCCACATAGAGCGCCCTGGGTAACACTGGATTTGTACATCTTAGTTGCCAATTATTTAGGTCAAAGCGGCAGGTGGTCAAAAACAACAACAGCTCAGGAGTAATCAAAGGATTAAGAAACAAATCATTTGGGAAAATTGTAAACTTTCATTGGTTTTAGAAATTCGTAAAATACTGCAGAATTCAGACTAATGGGTGCTTGCGTTATCTAAAGCGTATCTAAAATTGAAAAATAAAAATTTTTTTAAAGGACAGAAAAAAAAACTAACATTTTGCTAAATTTGTCTGAAAAAAAATCGTGTCATGTTTTATGGATTATTCCGGGAACCGATCACTAGTGTTAAACGGGGGAATCCGAAAAAGCAGCCAAAATCTTGGTCCGACCATCGTGATCGGTGGTGGAATGCCTCACTGTTTAGAGTATCGATTGCATCACTTGACCTTGGCTCCCATCAAAAGGTTCAATGAACTCTCGCCCTGCCAATTACACTTCAACACAGAGCACATGGAAGTAGATTACATTTATTCTTATTGATTCATTTATTTTTTTAGGTAATTAAATAACACCTACAACCTCAGCAAGTGCCCGATAAGTAGATCTTTTTATGACATCTTCTTACATCAAAAATATCTGCTAGATAGATATATATATATATATATATATATATCAGTTCTTCTTTGGTTTTTATGTTTATTTGTCGTGTTCATAATAAAAACTATATATATATATATATATATATATATATATATATATATATATATATATATATATATATATATATATATAATGATATAATTATGAGGAATGTACACACTATACAGATATCTATCTTCGATTCAATAAAATAAATACTTAATGCTGAATTGTTCTTTCGCTAGATCACGAGGAGATTGGTTTGGTTTGTCGCTCTACGGTCATCTTGTGCACACTTTGGACTAAACAGACTGAGACCTACAGTTTAACGTGGGTATTCCGAACCCCACACAAACATCCATGCCACCGCCAGGATTCCAAAGGCCAGAGCAATCCAATAACTCTTCCATAAGGAAACAGGTGACAGTGCAAAACAGGTAGCAAAATGATTATGCGAACACTTCAGATATGGGTGAAGCATATGAGGTCCCCAGTAATGTATCCTGGACAACGCTAAATATTTGTCGTGTCAACATGGACAATATCTAATTGTAACTATTTTTTTGATTTAGGTAAATTTTTCTATAATTATTATACAATTCATATGTTATATTTATGCTACATTCTATGTGCGTCCCTTGGAAGGGGGTGTTTGATGGTCACTAGCCTTTCCGAGTGTAAAAAACCAAGTCGAGAGGACAGTCGAGGAAGAATCCGATTTGCTGTTTACCCTTGCTGCCACAGCCTTAGACAATGTTAAACTCTCTTTATCTTGATGGATATGTTTCAAATGCTGCCCGCTGAAATCAGCTTCAATATACGTGAGTGACTGTTGAATATTGAACTTTAATTTTGGAAAAAGCCCCATTTTGTCACCAGTAGTTTTTGTTATCAGGGAATGGGTTTGGGCTGGTGGACCATGCGCTGGCATCAATTATGAGATGTTGGGACTCGGGTTTTTTATTAATTGTGACTACAGTATATTACATTGATTAGTGATTATTAAAATCACTCTTGTATTAATATAATTTGTATGGCGTATTTCTAACATCATACAAACGTGTTGAAACGTATTTAATTTTTAAACGTTAATAAACAAATTTTATTTATATTTTAAATTGTTTTATATTTATTTCATGTGTATGTGTTGCCTTATCCATCCTATATAAGCCTCTGATGGCATTCGAAGCTGTAGGTTAATGTGTGGTATGGGTTATTATGGATTTTAAGTATGTTATTAAACGTGTTATTGCGGAAGGGTTAATGTTTGTGTTGGGTAGACGGTGTAGCTAATTATTTCTAGGATCGGATTATTGTTTAATTATGGGTTTAAGGTTGAGTTCAACACCACACAGGCATTGGAAAAGAATTGAGTGATATTGAAATTTTCCTCTGGATTTTTTTTTTTTTTTTTTTTCATGTTCCACTCTTATTTAATACTAGCAGTTCATCGGTGATAGATGCAGGGGGAATGTTACCATCCAAACGGACTTTTAGTAGGGGTAATTATTTCACATTAGTGTGGAAAAACTCTGGATTAACAGTCTGGTTAAACAGTGTAACCTTGGAAAGATTAGAAACTCCTATTAAACAGTCTAGTTGTTAATTCGAGATGTATACACATAGTGTAAAATTTTGCTATCGAGTCTTTTCACTTCTGAAAGAGCGACCGCTACGGATGCCACCAGAGGATTCAAAAGTAGCTGTTGCCAGCAGCGCGCATTTTCACTGAGCCCCGATTAAGATAAATGCCTGTTATTAGAATCGAAGATTTTTTTGTGTAATGTCTCATACTGCTGCCGGGTTTCAATGAAAATAATCGTGTAAATGAAAGTGGAAATATTTTCCATGAACCCTTATCCAGTGTTCCCAATAAAATACTAACCATCCCTACATTTCACTTAACGGGTGTCTCAGAACACATGAGTAAGATGGATCTGACGCTGTAAGAAAATTTGTTTGTCATTAAGTCCGCATTTTTGTTATCATGGACATTTTTGCACAATTATCAGGTCGTTTCACGCCTTTAAAAAATGACTAAAGTGACTTTTATTTATTCGGATTGAAACAATTAACATTTGGGAACAGGTTCAGAGTTATTACTGGAATTTTCATTTTTTTTTTTTATTTTACTATGATAATTATGCAATAAATATTTTAATACACTATATAACTACATGAGGTCTGATGGCCAATTGGGTAATGCTGTGGCATTTGGTACCACAAGCTTCAAATTCGACTCCTGGCGGTGGCATGGATGTTTGTGAGTGGTTCAGAATCCATGTTAAACTGCAAGCCCCGGTCTAATTAGCCTAAAATGTGCACAAAATGACCGTAGAGCAACACACCAAATATATGTATATATATAAAGAATTACATTTTTGTATCTATAACGCTATATAATTTTTGGACCTAATGTTAATAAAAGTGTTTCCATCAACTAGCTATTCAGCGCCCTCGAACAAAACCGCTCATTAGTCTCTCAAATAGAAAACAAAAATTGAAATGAAATCATCAATTTCAATTTTAAGGTTCAACTATTCGTTATTTTTTTTTTTTAATGTTAAATTTTTTTTTCACCAATAAATTTCGATTTATCGTATGTGAACCTATTTAATTTGTTCAATGGAACTTTTATATATAATGCTAAGTAAGAGTTCAGTTTACTTTCATAAATATAACTCATCCTGAGACACATTTTGAGGAAATTGAAACGGTAATGAACTTCTGCTGCTTAAATAATAGTATTATTTCTCAATTTTAACGTAAATGTTAGACAGTTATCTCATCTATATTTTGTGCTTGCATTCATATAGAAATCGAACTATTTTGCAATCACCCGCTTGGTTCAATCCACACTACTTCATTTGACACCAATTTATTTCTGTCATTCCATGGTTTCAAAGATTCGAAATCGACAACTTACTAAGCATTGTGTGTGTGTGTATTTTAAACTTCCTGCCTATTGAAGTAATATCAAAGACAAACTATTTCCCAAATTTATGGGTAGCAAGCGAATATTTCATTTTTCAATTCAACTTGAAATCCCAGCTAGAACTATGTGTGACGCGCAAGTGATATCCAACTTAAGCAATTAAATTCTTCAATTTCATATTGGCTAACGCTCAACATCGTAGCTGGAATGCCCTTGCCAGCTACGATGATGAGACTTGCAGTGGGCTATGACTGTTTGGCAAACCATCTGCACCCCATTGGCTTTTTCGATAACCCAAATTGCCGGCTGTGTGGTATAATTTTTGAGATCATGGGCAGACACCACATAGCAGGATGACCGGCCCTGCGTGGGGACTTCGAAGTGAGAAGATATTGGAGTGCTAGAACTTAGCTGATGAGGCATTGACTTTTTTCTTTTTAATTGTGTGTGTT
Organism: Caerostris darwini; assembly: GCA_021605075.1. NCBI lineage: Eukaryota > Metazoa > Arthropoda > Arachnida > Araneae > Araneidae > Caerostris > Caerostris darwini. The sequence goes on from BPLQ01013771.1 coordinate 45,853, forward strand.
TTACACTGTTTTGACTCATAAGAATTCATCCTTTTCTCATGCCATTGGAAATAAAAAAAAAAATATTAGCCAATCCTTAACAACGGGGGAACATTAGCCAATCCTTAACAATTTCATGGGAATTTTTGAACACATATTTGGAATTATATGGCAAATGAGTGCGTTTATTTTAAATAAAGTTTTGAAATGAAAGTTTCTCTGGTGCGAGTCGAGATTAATCTATTGTAAATGTAAGTTATTATTTAAAACAGAATAATTTATTCTTAATAACGCATGAGAAGAAAGTAATTAGATTATTATATTTATTTACTTCCCACGCTTTATTATTGTTATTATTATTGTAGACGTCATGGAATTCATACTAAGAACATCACGTTTACACATGAAAAAAAATCTGTGGGGGATTTATACGTATTTAAATCTAATATTATAGATAGCGACGAAAAAAAAAATTATAGCATAATCATAAGTTTATTTGGCGAAGTTTTTCAGAACTAAGATACAATGTCATACACATTTAGAACATTATATGCTTTGCAGCTGTCAATAAGACATTTACCAGACGGAAATTAAACCTCTTAAGTCGGAAACTAAATCTCTTCTTAAGGAAGATAAACCTCTTACTATATAGTCCCTTTCTTTTTATGTCAGCGTTTAACTTCTGTACACCTTTTTTGTTCCTGAAATCTTTTCCTCACTTACAAAAACGCCAATGATTTAACGAATTAAAATAGATAATAACAAATACGGGATTACAGCCACTTAAAGGTTATCAGGATTATAGATTAAAATTTTGGGCAGTTTGCGATTGCTGCTTTGACGCGAGTTTTTTTTTTTTTTTTTTTTTTTCCAATAATGCCTGGTTACACTTTGGTTGTTCTATTATTTTTATGAATAGGCCTAATTTTTTTTTATTGATTAACTGATTTCTTTCTGTTGTGTCGTTGTTTAATAGATGAAATGATGTTAAGACGGTAATTTGCACGCTGTCTTTAATGACTTGTTAACATCATGTTGTTCTAGTGATCGGTGGCGTCTACAAAAATGCGTGGGAAGAAAATAAGTAAGATTTGAAATTATTACAGACCAATCTGCTAAAGCACCTTCAAAAATATTTTGTTTAAAATAAACAACTCATTTGCCACGTGGTTTCTAATTACATGTTAATTTTAAAATTGACAGGGCATGAGTGTTTCCGAGACTTACTATTTGTCACTCGTAAATCACGTGCTCCGTCTTTCATTTTGAGGGTCTGAATGGCCGAGTGGCTAGCGCTCTGGTGCTCGGTACCGCAGGTTTCGGGTTCGAGTCCCGGCGGTGCCATGTGTGTTTGTAGTGGTTCGGAATCCACTTTAAACTGTAGGTCCCGGTCTGTTTAGCCTAAAGTATGCATAAGATGACCGTAGAGGAGCGGCAGACAAACAAACTTTCATTTTGAATTGTCTGGCTTTCAGAATGTAAACAAATTATTATTTCACTTTTCTCAATATAATGTCTATGAATCTTACGAAAGGGAATTGAACTCTCACTTAACATCACGTATTCAAGTTCCGTTGATAAAAAAAAAAGTAATGAAATAGGTTCGCACGTGATAGATTAAAATTCAGAAATAACTTTCAGTTTATTATTATTACATTGTTTAGTTTTATAAAAAATCTAGCTATATATAGTATATATATTAAGAAAAATATAGCCTTCATATATATAAGCCCGTGGCCTTTAACCTATTTTTAAAAAGGATCCACGGCACAAAAATTAAGAAATCTTGCAATAAACGACAAATATATTGTAGAAATATTTTAAAACAGTGTACGAAAGGAAATGATTACAGTCCACAAGTCTGAGGAAGTAGTTGTGACAGAGGACGAGGGTTTGAATTATTCTAGTGGCGTGAGTTAAAACCATTATTTTGAAAAACAAATACACTTAGTAGTGGTTATGTAATATTTGGATCTCTTGATGTATTTTCTAATTCGATACACAAACAGTGGGAAGGGAAGACGGAAGAAGTCCATCAAGCCAAGAAGGTTGTAAACCTCTCTTCTAAATCAACTGCTAGAACAGGACAACATTTGTGATCTTTCTGTGTAGCATTGGATCTGTCATTCCGCTGGTAGCATGAGAGGCGGACGTTCGGAACACAGTTAAACCAGTAGGCCAGAAAATCCTTTGGCCATTTGAAAACGATATAGAAGAGTACTAAGTGGAACTAAGGGGTCAGGGACATGCATGTAAGTAGAGGTGTACTCACGGTCGTTGTAGCAGATCCTCCAGAGTCCGGAGACGGTGTGCTTGGAGAGATGCTCCCGGTCTCCGGTGCCGTTGTAGCGGGGGTTGGGCATCAGCTCCACGCTGTGTAGCCAGGCGTTGGAGCAGACTGCGATGGCCTGGGCAGCCAGGGCGACACTGGCCGCCATCACGCTCAGGGCTCGCAGCAAACTCAGGGACGCCCTGATCATGACGCATCAGCCCCGCGTCCGCATCCGCCGGGGCCTCGGCAGCTCTCGCTTGGCAGTGTCGGGCGCGCAGAAGAGCCACTTTATCCACAGTTCACACTCGACACCAGGTGAATCTAACTGTTATGCGGGGTTCGTTGTCGTGTCGTCCGAGCAGGAAGAGTTGACTAAAATCTCACCTTAAAAATGGAGTTGGCATAAAAACTTGTGTGTATACAATCTACTTGTGTTAAGAGTCCGCGAGTGTCTGAAGCCTAAGAAGAAGAATTGAGTTAAATTGTCTAAGCTCTGTGCTCTCTCCGAGATACGAGTCGGATGTTTGCTTCATTTTTAATTTCCGGCGTTTTTTCTACTTTTTCAGAAGGGCAGCAAAGTTTTCATTTGGGATCTCCTCCACGCACTCGTCGCGTGCCCATTCCAGGCGACTCTTTACTCCAGATCGGTTCGAAGGCATTCTCGGAAGGAGGCGGCGAGGCTGCGCTGCGCTGGGGAGTGGAAAAAAGGCCGACCGAAGTCCGCACACATCCCTGCCGCCGGAGGGGTGGCCTGCCAGTGGCCAGAGCAGGAAAGAATGCGGCAGCAGCCGATAATCCAGCGGCGACCTTCAGCGGAATGCTTGGAACACGGGCCTTCAGACGATGATCGAACACACATAACAGACGACTTCCGGAGACACACCTCTCGCAAGAAAGGGGGTCTTTCGCTCCTCGCAGGGATGGATGGAGCCGGGAGATGCGTCCGCAAAAGATCGTCTGCCAGAACAGAGAGGAGAGGGGAAGGGAGGGCGTTCCCCACCCTCTGATGGGCGAATCCATTCCGCCGCGGAAGGGGGACGGGGAGGATCGAGAGGGATTTGTATTATTCACACTTTTCTTTTGTGGATGGGTGTCGGAAAAGCAAACGATTCGGTGGAGGCCGATTAACCCTTTTTTTCAAACCCCCTCCCCAAACAATTGAGCAGCATTTAGCTTTCGAATTCCTTCACTTAAAAAAAAAATTAACTTCATAGTTACATTTTAGTGTGCACTCTTACAGAAATCGTAACCTTTTTCGTTTTATTTAATTTTTACTTCCTAAATACTTCTAAAAGTTATGTTTCGAATTAATTTTTGATACTGGAGAATTTAAATTTAATCTTTAATTTTTGAAACGTTATTATTTATGTTATGTTATTTATTCTATCTCACTGTAAAAATATTTTTGTGTATTTATCACAAGAATGGAATTAAAAATTTAAAAAATAACAATATTTTGAAATGATATTTCAGGTTGCATTGAAATTGCAACAAAAAATATTTTTAATATTTCATTTTAAATAAATTATAAATACATAAGAGATATATGATTTGTAAATTTCGACATTAACCATTTGACAAATAAAAAAAGATATTCATATTAAATACCGTTTTAAAATTCTAAGATTATTAATTTTATTAGTTATTATTAGTTAAAAACTACAGAAATTGAAATAATCGTATATAATTTAAAACAAAATAAAATTTATGTTGTATAATTTAAGAGCAAAAATTATTCAAAATATCGTTTGCTGCCTGTTTAATACTTGTTTTATGCCTTCAAAACTTCCCATTTTGCTCGTTGTAAATTTGAAATACTATAACCTTAATATTGTACCCATTAAACCATTTTAGTCTATCTTATTACGATAAACTTAAACAATTTTTTCTTCTCATTACAATTCTGAATATGACCAAATTTTTTTTTTATTTATAAATTTATTGTTATTTCATTTTTTAATGAAATTTTTTTTTTTTTTTTTCTTAAATGAAAAACGAATATGTGAAGAAATAATAATAAAGTCATTGAATTCTACACATTTTTAATTTCGTTATTCGGACCGGTCTGATGGCCAATTGGCAAGGGTTCTGGCCTGAGATACCACAGGCTTCAAGTTCGAATCCTGGAAGTGGTGTGACTAGTTAATGGTTCGGAAACCACGTTGAATTGCAGGTCCCAGTCTAATTAGCCAAAAGTGTGCAAAAAAAATTTTTTTTGCACACTTTCGATCGTAGAGTGACAAATCAACTTTATGTTATTTTATGCAAATTTATGCCAAATTAATTAAACACTACTGTAATAATTATATTCATAACAAATGTTCTTATAATCTACCGATGAATTTAAATTACTAGAACTTTTAAATTAATCACAATTTTGTAATAATTATATTCATAGCAAATGATCTTATAATTAACAGATGACCTTAAATTTCTAAATTTATATTTTTACATTTCACAATTCTAAAATACGAATAACTAATTCGATCTGCTAGATTACTTATTAAATTAGCAGACATGAGATCCTGAAATATCTAGCTCCAGTGAAAATGTATATTCTTTACTTTGGTAAATTTAATTTAGATTAAACATTAATGAAAAAAGCAAAAAGATTCAGAAAAATATTTTTAATATAATAATAAAAAAAAATTCATCATTCCAAAGAACAGAAAGTCTATAAAAAGGATATAAAAATAATAATTTACTAACAGATTAGTTTGGTGATATTTTCATGTTAATGATTAAAATAGTTTTCACGCAACAAAAAATAAATAAATAAACTATAAAAATCCTTAGAAAATATGGAAATAAATAAAATAAATAAATAATAGACAAAAGTCATTAACAACAGGCAAATAATAAATTTAGAAGTTTAAATAAATCTAGAAGATTAAATAAATTTTAATATAAATTAAAAAGAAGTAGAATGTTTTTTTTTTTTTTTTTTTTTTTAATTTGTATTTTTTTTAAGTCATATTAAAACGAAGCGAAAATGAAAAACGAAAAGAACATAAATATATAATTTGCTTCGTTACAATAAACGAAAAGTTATAAAAAAAGATATATTAAAAAAACATTCTCACAAGAACTTCAAAAAATTTACCTTCTTATTCGCAAGAAAATTTCTAAAAACAAATTTAAAAAATCCTCGATCTCATTTACTCAAATGCTTACGAATTATTTATTAAAGAATAAAAGATCAAACAATACAAAACGATATTAAATACGAATTATGAATAACAATGCATAAAGAATTATAATGTCATTTCTATTCTTTTGCAAATTATTCTTAAGATGATTAAATTGTTCTTTAAACGATTCTGATTAAATAGACGGATTATCTATTTATGAAGCAAGAAAATTGTGTATCTTCGTATTTCTTAAAACTAACTTAATTATAATTTTCAAAAATGCTTTTTTTTTATCTCTGATATTATTATTATTTTTATCTGTTGAGTCCAAAATTTACGAAAAATCCTTTTATTACTTATTTTTTATATTAAATAAAAATCTTATTGATTATTTTAAAATTAAGTTTAATTGAATTTAGAAAATTAAATAAATTTTAATATGAATTAAATAGAAAATTGAATATTTTTTTTAAATTGTAATTTTTTTTTCGAAATTAACAAAATCATATTAAATACAAAGCGAAAATGAAAGGCAAAATCAACACACAAATAAATAATTATCGTTATAATATAAAAAAGATATATTAAAAGAACATACTCACAAAAACTTCAAAAATTTACCGTCTTAATCGCAAGACAATTTCTAAAAACAAATTTAAAAAATCCTTAATCTCATTTACTCAAACATTTACGAATTATTTATTAAAGGATAAAAGATCAAACAATACAAAACGATATTAAATATGAATTATGAATAACAATACATAAAGAATTGAAATGACATTTCCATTTTTTTCAAAACTATTCTTAAGACGATTAAATTATTCTTTAAACGATTCCGATTAAATGGACTTATCTATTTTATAAATAAATAAATTTGTGTCTCTTCGTATTTCTTAAAACTAACTTAACAATAAATTTTAAAAATATCTATTTTTTTTTCCCTTTGAATTTATTATTATTTTTATCTGTTGAATCCAAAATTTATGAAAAACCTTTTTAATACTTATTTTTTATATTAAATAAAAACTTATTGTTCATTTTAAAATTGTGCTTTAAAACTATTTAGCTCTAAAATCGTCTGCAAAAGAATTGAGAAATATAAATGATGGAAATAAATGGGAAATGACGTCATAGTTCGTGTTCTTATACATATTTGTAAGTCATAATTCGCATTGTATAGTTATTCTAATATTATATTGTAATTCAATATATTTATTTCCTTCAATATCTTATATTATCTTTCAATTCTTTGATAATAAATTCTTTTAATAATATATTCTATTAATATATTCATATATATATATATATTAATCTTTATGTTTTCGTTAAAACATAAATCGTAAATGAATGAGATTAAGAATTGTTTTCAAAACTATCTGGCAAAAATTAAAATCTCAAACAATTAATATTTTAATTTTTTTGTGATTGCCGTCTTTTTTTAATATCATTTTTATTCTTTTCAAATGTTCTAGTATTTACGCTTAACATTTATTCTAAACTTTCGATATTTTTATTCATTGCTTATTTTGCCATAACGAAATAAATTTAATATTTGTGCTGGATAATTCTGACATCAATCTTTTGTTACGGTTTTAATCAATTACTTATACATACAAGAAATTTTTTTAAAATTAAAATAGTCACTAGTTTAAATGCATATTTTATTGAATAAAATTAATTTTAAATCTTCAATATATAAAAATAAGATTGATTTCTTATGTTGTCGATTATATATAGAAATTCAATGAAAATCAAATTCTTACTGGTTATATTATCTTTTCTATATTTTTGTTAATAGTTTATATATTTTTTAATTCCATGTTTCCTAAACTATTTTATATAATTTTCGCTGTATTAAAATTAAGATATTAAATTATTATTAGCTTTATATGTAAGCTAATTATTATTAGCTAACATATTATTAGCTGTGTTATGTTTAAAATATATTCTCTGGATTTCTTTTCAATCTTCACGATTTTTTTTTCTTTCATTAAGTTAACAAAAGTAAAAAATAGATTAAAATCCTTATTTCACTAAAGCTGAGAAACACCAGATCATAACCGCTAGCTTAATTTTAAAAAAATAATAAAATGTTTATTTAATCAAAAAATAACTAATAAGAATATCTTCTTCAATTTAGACTACACACCAGATAAAAAAAATAATAAAATTTAGAACAAATAAATCAGACCTCTGGGTGTTATAAAAAATATAGACTGGGATTTTTTTTCCCAATGTATCGAGATTAAATTTGCCTTGATTTTAAAATAAGAGGATTAGCTATTTGAATGTTAAAAGGTTTAATAAAATAAATAGAAAATCAAGTGAATACAAATAGAAAAATAATTGCTAAAGCTGTTACAGTCCTCTTTCAAAATACTCTCAACAGATTTTTTTTTATTTATTTCTTATTTTTCTTATTTTCTTATTTCTGTATATAAGTACAGATTTTGTACGTGTTTATCATCTCCATTTTCTGTCCGCATTTGAAAGAAATAAAAGTTTCGACAAATTAATAAAATAAAATATTACTAATTGGACGAAAGTTAACAAGCAGAAATTATTAAATTGGAAAATCTAAATCAGTAGTTCTTAAATCTTTTTTTTTCTTACACCCTCCCCTCCCTATCTCTTTGTGTCTAACGGAAGGACTTTCCTGTCTACGGATATGTTATGCCTATTTTGATATTGACATGAGAGCTTTCGGTTAGGTTCCAGTGTTGGAGGATTTGGTTTGATTTGTCGCTCTACGATCATCTTGTGCACACGAGGGCTAAACAAACCGAGAGCTACAATTTAAAATGATTTCCGAACCACTCACAAACATCCATGTCACCTCCAGGTTTAAACATGCAGCCTGCGTACGGCCAGAGCGCTAGCCAATTGACCATCAGGTCGCATTAACTGTATAGTTAAGGCTGTATACTTAGTATGTATATTAAATTTATAGTTAAGACTGTACTATACTTAGTATGTATATTAAACTTTATAATTAAGGCTGTACTATGCTTAGTATGTGTATTAACTTTATAGTTAAGGCTGTATATGGTCATATAGCTTCATAATTAAGGCTGGCCATTAGGCCGCCCAGTTGTGGAGGAAGAAATGTGAAAATTTTTATGGGAAGAAAAACACCGACAAAAAATTTTATTTTATTATTTAATTTAATGAATTTCCAGTGAAATCGCTTATAAAGGATTAAAAAAAGTTTAAAAAATTTAAAAAATACTAATTAAGGTTAAAATAATAATAATTAACGTTAACATAATAATAATAATAATAATAACCAAAGTTAAAAAATAATAAAATAATAATTAAAGTTAAAAAAACGAAATTCTGTCATTTCAAATGCAAAATATGTTTTATGGGAAATATACTTGAATTGAAAGCAAAAAAAAAAGATTCTGTCTAGCTGCTTTTAAAATGCCATTCGAAATCATTGAAGGGTAAAAAACTTCCACCAAACGTTTGATATAATTTCATAACTCAATAAACCATTTAAGAAAAAAGCTGATATTTGAAATAAATTGTCTTATTTCAGTTTATCTCAATAATAACGCATTTAAAATAAATGAAAAAGCAGTTATTATGCAGAAAAGAAATCATTAAAATATTTTTTTAAATAAATTTATACTGGCGTAAAATTCCTGGTCTTTCTGTGAAATGAAATTAATTGAAAAAGACGATATACATGAAAAAATTTTTTTATTATTTAAAACGTTTAAAAAAAGCACTTTCTCTATCGTTCATTACCCATAAAATATGTGGCCATTGTTTTGGGAGCAGGGTTTTTCATGTCCTCGATCACTTTCAATTGTGGACAGTTTCACTGAAATATGCAATTTTTTTTAAATTTCTTTCACGATTTTTTATACATAATATTTATTTACAAAATAATTGAGTAATTATTGAAAAATTTAATAAAAAAATTAATCCAGAAGAAAAAATAATGTAAAACGTAAATGTTGTGTAATGTTTCACCAAACGATCTTTTAAAAAAGATCGTTTGGTGAAAGCAAAGAAAATTTTATTTCAAAATGAAACTGAGATTTTTCAAGAAAAAAAAATCGTTTGGAATTCTATAGTTTTTATTTTTTAAGATTGCTGTTATAAGTTTAGTTCTTACATTAATTTTATGGGTAGCCTGTACATCGATCCAGCCGATTAAATTTTTTTTATTTATTTATTTTATTATTTTTAGTTATTTATTTATTTTATCTTATTTTTTTATTTTTTATTTTTATTTATTTATTTATATTTATTTTATTGTTTTTAGGTATTTATTTATTTGCTTTTAAAATTTTTTTTTTAATGCATAAGAATATCTATTTATATGGATTTATATAAGCGGCAACGGTGCAACGGTTGTTCCAGTTTCGGAGAAAATGAGTGATCTCAAAAACCTCCAAATCTCAATTAATTTTAAAAAATCTTAATCAAAGATAGCTGCTCAGAATTTAAAAAAAAAATCTTTAAAAAAGGATATTCGAGATTATCAAAAAAAAATCATAAAAAAATTAATAAAATTTAAATTATCTATTGAATTTAAAAAGAAAAAGCAGAAATGAAAATTTATTGTTTTGCCGTTTCTCCATTAAGCTTCGCTGGAAGAGAATTTAAAACCTACTGGTACCGAATTTTGAAATAAAATGCCTACGGTGTTTTCGAGTAATCGCTTATTCTAAGCACAGACCGCGCCCTATGATGCAGAACCCGAAGGCTAACCGATATTCTCATTACAGGTTCGGGTGTCCCATAATTACAGACATTAAAATATTTTATGGATAAATCTTAAATTTTAACAACACACTTATAAATGCCGATAGTTACTAGTGTTTCCAATACTTTTTATCACATGACACACGTGATTTTCCATTAGCATTACCATGTTTTGCATACATTCTAGGGACATATAATATTGGGTTGGTCAGGATGAAATATGCAGGTAATAATACTGCCAACTTTAACAGCTAATTATTTGACATTGATTTAATATTTTATAGCTCTGTTTTTTTTTTTTTATTTATTCAATTATTTTTTTATTATTTATTTATTTTGTGGAAAGTTAAACATCTCGCCTGTTTAAAGAAATTATTGTAAGTTCTAAAAAATATTGAAACAAAAAAATATTAAATATTTTTATTAAATTAAATTATTTTTATTAATTAAATATCAAATATTAAATGTTTTTTTTTAAAAATTAATTTTGTTGAAAATGGAAAGGTCGAAAAGTAGCACTGTTATGAAGTATGAGCTCTTATGTGGAACTACGGCCTCGTAGACCGCGTAGGGTGTAGTTCCATAAAAGAAGAACTAGGCCGGGGAACTACGGCCACGTGGACATTAATAGAGTATTTGACTTTAATGTTACTGCGCAGCAGACAGTATCAAGTTAATTCACCTAATTTTATACAGATTCGTAACTCTGACAACACAAATGAACCACGCAGTCGACCCGAACCAAAGGTCAAAAATGACGAATTAAAGGTCACCGTTGAGTCTGACTCCTCTCACAGTATCTTTGAATTGTCGTTGAAGTTTAGTGTTAGCAAGCAAACAATATTAACTAATTAACTCAACTCAGTAAAGTGAAAAAATTGGATAAGTGGGCACCACTTGAACTGAATGTAAAACAGAAACAAAAACGATTGGAAACTTGCTTGATGTTGCTTTCTTATCCATTTTTGAGTCGAATTGTCACTTTTGATGCACAATGGTTAGACAAGGTTGAATCACCAAAACACACTCCAAAGCCTAATATTCATCAAAAGAAGCTGATGGTGAGTGTTTGGTTGTCTAGCGCAGATGTGATCCATTATAATTTCATGAAACCTGGCTCGTCCGTCTATCACAGCAGAAATATACTGCAACCAACTGGACGAAATGATGCAAAAACTTAAAGAAAAACTGCCTAGATTGGTGAACAGATCGACCGCTAATATAAGGCCACACACTGCACAAATGGCTGTGGAAAAACTACATTATTTGTTGTTGGAACTTCTTCATCCTCCTCCCTACTCATCAGACACAGCTTCCACTTAGTCCCCAATTTGGACAACTTTTTACTAGGGAACCAATTTAATTCTGACAACTCTCTAAAACAGGCCTTCTAGGAATTCATTGACTCTTCAACAGGCTTTTATACCACTGTCTTTTTTCTGGTCTGTAAATGTGGTAGAAAGCCCTTTATCACTAAAACACACAATTTTCTATGGCCACTTAAACCGAGTTGTTGTATGGCAGGCTTTTAGATTACAGCTTCATCCATATTTTCTTGCAAATTTTTCTTTTAAAGATATTCATTCTTCTATGATGTAAATTTTCTAAGGAGATACTGTTACCAGAGATCGCATTGTCACCAAGTGATCCTCTCTTAGTGTGCCATTAGTGCGTTCGTTTTTATGGGTGATAAAGCCAAGCCGCATCGGACTCGTACTGTGAAAAACCTCATACTACTAGAAAGTGAACATATCACTAGAATAAATATTCCAGTATACTTTCCTCACTTAAATTCCATAAAATACCCATGGGATGATTTGAGGAGTTTGCTTTCGAACCTACTATATCCACAAAAAACATTTAACAACTGAATTAGAGCCGATTTCAGAAATGGGCATTCAACAACTGTTGGATAATCTGGTGTTAAGTATGAAGAGACGGCGCCAAGAGACCATTGCAGTTGAGAGATGTCATATTTCTTACTACGGGACATCTTTTTGTAATTCCTCTTGGCCAGACAAGCATTTCTAATAACTTTAATCTTTCGATAAAGTGTTTTTTATTTGTTTGGTTCTATACTATATGCATACTCTTCATTTTTGAGTTAGCATGCTTTTGTCATCCCTTAAAAGATACTGTCTTTGAATTTAATTTCATGTCCCCCAAGTAACTGCAAAATTAGATTTTTAAAAAAAATTATAGTTTCTTAAGATTCTACGACATTTTTTTTTTTTTTTTTTTTTAGTTCATGTTTCTGCTTTTTCCAGTGCATTGTCGAGTGTGAAAACATTAAAGACAAACAAAAAATGAAAACATTTAAAAAGGAAAAAAAATTGAAATTTAAAATGAAAACATTATCACAAATAAACATTAAATAAAACATTTTTTTTTTTTTATTTCCAATGGCAAAGCAATATAAAAAAAAAAAAAAGACAGAATAACGGAAAAACAGAAAATCCACACAAAAGAGTTCAACAAAGTTGATCGAAGTCATTGCCTTAAGAGTTCTCTAGTTTGCCAGTGTCTCAGATTTGCCAAGCAACGATGAACGCAAGCATGAATTGCCAAGCAACGATGAACGCAAGCATGAATTGCCAAGCAACGATGAACGATGAACGCAAGCATGAATTGCCAAGCAACGATGAACGCAAGCATGAATTGCCAAGCAATGATGGAGAGGAGCTCGATTCATTAATTCTACCAAATCACAAAGAGGTCAGTTTGGTTGATCGAAAATCCCAATGCGATGCAGATGTAAATGCCCAGATAGTCGTAACCTGTTAAAGGCGGAACAAGATAGCAGTGAGAGCTCATGCCGAAAACTGTAAACCACTTAATCATTGAACATTGCTCAGATTGCACCACTAGGAGATAGGTCTACATTGCACCTTGAAAATTAAAACTACTGTACTGAATATGCATTATAATAACATTTTGGTATTTCAATTTCTTTTCCAAGGTCTTTCTTTCTGAACTGTAGACAACGATAATAGCAGAAACTTTGAAGAACTTTCTTATAACAGGATTGAAATTGAAGAGCTATAATAATTGATAAGAATTGAAAGTAGGATGCAGAAACCTTTTACTTTAAGCAGGAAGACTTAGCTTATTTATATATATATATATGTATATAAAATTTATATATATATAAATATCCCTTTTTTTTTTTTTTTTGCATTACAACTTTGTTTCATTTTTTGTATTTTTTATAATTTTTCTCTTCCGCTAAGGATTAGAGCGACAAACAAAACAAAACAAAAACTTCCTCTAAGGATTTTTTGAAATGATGCGAAAGTTGATACTTTTTATTAAGTAAAAATCTTCTGCTGTTTACAATGGTGCAAATTAAAAGTTAAACATTAAAATATAGATAAACCATTGCAATTTTTTTCCTCATATTCTCCACGTAGATTGCTTTATTTATTTTGAATACTTTTATGATAAATTAAAATGATGATAAATGATAAATTAAATGATAAATGATTTATGATAAATTAAAGTGTAGGTGGATTTAATGCATTGCTCAATAAAAATGTTTATTTTCTTATCACATTGTTCGTTAATTAAACGAATGGCAGATTGAATGTAATCAATTTTAACATTTACATTGTTAATACGTGTTAACTTCCAAACATTTAACTAAGCTGCTTATTTCCTTTTCAGTTGCACTTCAGTTTTCTATTCCATTTCTTGAGGAATAAACTTTCTTTCTATGTTATGTTTTTTCCTTCTAGAGTAAATTTTTAATTTTTATTAATATTTATTTTATTATGTATACATTTTTAAAAATAAAATATATTAAATAATTTATTATATGGGGCCTGATGGCCGAGTGGCTAGCGCTCTGGCGCTCGGTATCACAGGTTTCGGGTCCGAGTCTCGGAGGTGCCATGGAAGTTTATAGTGGTTCGAAATCCACTTTAAACTGTAGGTCCCGGTCTAACAGGATCGTAGAGAGTTGCGGGTATGGTTATTCCGCGTCCGTAGCTTATCTTCAAGCTACACGCACCTTCTGGGTAGTGCTAAGTGAGTAACATCTGTGCAGCGCTTGCCTTAAGGCATCAAAGACAACTGTCTAAGTGTTTATCAGCTGCATTAGAAAAAAAATAATGATCATTATCAATTAAATAAAATTTAATGAAATATATTTTCTGAAATAAACAATGAAGTTTAATATATATATATATATATATATATATAAATAATTGAATTTTTATTTTCTTTCAGACGGTTGTATTAGTATGCTTTTAGTTGTTTAAATATTCTTCTTTAAACAGTTTTACATTAAACTTAAACTCTACTTAGATTCATTAAACTTCATGTTGTATAATTATTTAATAAAATCATGTTTCATTAGAAATTGTTTTTAATTTAAAATACAAAATTAATAGAGATTAGTATCAATTAAAATTCATACTTTCATCACTATTCATAAATTGTTATTATGTTGTTGTTGTTACCTATGGCTTTGTTAGAATACAAACCATACAAATTTGACCCCGTTCCCTAAAAATGAAACAAAAACATAAACAAATCAAAATGACAAAGGTAAAGACCAGACATTCTTAACAAAAACGACCAAAAAGCCTTAGGAATAGTTAAAAACAAGTTAAATGTTTTAAGGATAAAAATTGAAAAAGCTGGAAGCACCCTAATAAAATCCATGTGACTAGGACATGTTTTCTCTGGCCGTCCAGTAAAGAGTACACAAATCACCATTCTTTTGTAAGTTTAGAGTTCAGTTTGAGTAAACAAGTAGATGGGCCTGATACATTTTCTCTGTCTTACATAAAGCACATATATCAGAGTTCACAATCCCTATTTTCAGTTCGTCAGCCAGTCAGTCGTGTCCGGTTCTCAATCTAAAATTGGTAACAGCTCCTTTGCGAGTTTTTTCCACTCAATTTCTTCCAATCATCCAGACTTTTCCTTTGGTGTTAGATAATAATTCACTAATATACGATGACTTAATTTTTATCCCATATAGTTGCCCTAAAAGAGTCAATAGAATCAACTGTTATTATATTCTTGTCCAAAAAGACCTTTAAAAATTCTCCTTTTATAAGGAAATATTCAATGGGAATAATAATAAAATAAATACACATAAAATAATAATTCTAGACATAGATACGCCAGTAAGTACTACATACACACACAGCTTAATCTGTTATAGTTATAAATTGTATTTCATTAATAAAATTTGAAAACTAAAATATTTTTTTATTTAGAATCTTTTAAAAAAGTGCTGTATTATTTTTGTATTTGCATAATTAATATTCCAAAAATATTATTATCTGTACAATAAGTAACTCTGCATAATACAATTAGATTAGCCTTTTTTTCATCATATCTTGATCGATACACACAAACCAGTTTTTTTGCAAGGCATAACGATAGAGGAAAAGAAATCGCATTAAAAAATATCCTGAAACTTCATAAGTAGCTATAAAATGAATAGTTTGTAACACATTTAAAAAAAATTATTTTTTGTGGTAAATAAGAACCATATAAAAAATTCCCTCATAAAAATATATAAATCAAAAGCTCAAGGTGTAGCTAGAAATTTGTTTTCCAAATAAAGAAAAATCGAAATGTTTTATTTGCTAATATAGATTACAAAATGTGCATTTAAAACTATTCATTTCAGTTAAAGTACTCGGATTTTCTGGTAGAGAACTGGTGCAAGATCATTTTCGCTACTTAAAGATACTACCTCGCATTCGTTCAGATTTGGCATTTTTTTGTGGTACAGTATAATCGGTGATCAGTTTTTCCGACAACGGTTTATTGGTTAGCTCCTTGTATATGTCGCAGTAGCAGCTATGTATGGCAAACTCCTCCGACTCACTCCTGATATAATAGGCAGGCTCCAGGTGGTGCCCTTAACATCAAAGCTGATAGAGACGTCCAGATCACCGATAGTAGATTTGCAAGTGGACACTTTAAGTGACTCGCTTTTGATAAGGGGCAAAAAAAACCTTTCCGACGTCTACCAACTAACTTAAATTCTTTTAATTTTTAATTTTTATTTTAATTTTGTATTTTACTTTTATTTATTTTTAGTATTTTAAACTTTTGGGTACCATTTAATTGAATTTTAGAAATTTTATGTTGTTATTTTTTATTTACTAACATTAAAGCAACCAATTAAAATTTAAATTCTATTTATGAATTAAGATGAGGAGGTTTAGGGGTGTTTCCCCCCATTGGTACTCCGTAATCGGTTGTCAGTTGCCATGTCTACCAAATGTAACTCAGAGCCTCACCCGAACACCTGTTGAAATGTGAGGATCTTGACAAGGATGACCTAAACATTAGTACTCATCTTGTTTATGATATTTTGGAAGATTCTTGGGCTTGTGGACTTGATCTAGCCGCAGGCTACATTATGTGGAATAAGACACCACCAAGAACAACAAGTCGCCGCAAACAGACATACAAGTCTTTAAAGTCTTTTGAAATTAGTATCGATTACCAGAACACTGGCTTATCAGACACACAGACAAGGTAAGCTATTTGGTGATCAAACAGGTATCGATGACAAAATGTCTTACCTTTCATTCACTTTAAAACTAACTTAGTCAAGGTTAGGTCAAGAAGTATGTACATTAATCACAGGACGGTTATCAACTAATGTGATTAGATAATGCAATATGTACAAGTATGCGTATATTGTACAATATATAATCAGTTGTCATATCATTTAATAATTTACTCTGTAATGGACGAATATTTAATTCCTGAAGAACAATTGAGGGAAAATAACTTAGTATTTTTCCACATTTCAATGTTCTGTTTTATTTTCTAATTGTTATTTTCTTTGCTAAAGAAGGAGACGTGGAAATTCTCACGCATATGTAAATTGGACAAAACGTCTTTTATACAGTTTAAAACTTAATATCAATGAATAGCTCATTTGCAATTGAATTTGATACAATAATAATAATCAGGGAGAAAATATTCTCTTCAATGAAATAAATCTTAATATTTATAAATAAATATACAATAAAGAAATGTAATACTGTAGTCACTTGGATATTCAAACATCATCATACACAAAACTTATTGTACTATATGAATTAAAATATACTAAGGTTGACAAATTAACATGAGAGTTTTGGAATTAATAATCATTAATCAGCTATGTAAAGATACTAAACAATATGATATACAATGCTTCAATATTTTGATTTTGGGTATACACTACAGATGAGGGAATATTTTGATGGCTGATATATGATATATGATGTATGAAAAAAAATAATAAAAAAATATAAGGACTATCTGGTGCCAATAATATAGTGAAATGAGATAATATTATTCATAAAAAAAAATTAGATTTTTTTTACAAAAACAATTGTCTGTATTAATTTATAATATTTTCAACCGTACAATTTTTATACATTTTGAGAATATAGAAAAAATTCAAAGACATAAAATAGGTTTTAAGTGTTTTACATTCTTAATATGTAACTGAAAAAAATAAACTATATATAGAAAGCTATATTTTTGCTCTTTAGAAATACTTTTATTCAATTATTTAATAAAAAATATGTGAAAATCTTCTTCTTCTATTGGACCATGGAGGGCCAAGGCCTTCCTGATAACCTTCTTTTCCAATCCCTATTTTGCGACAGTTTTCCAGTTAATAATTCTTAAAACTTTAAAATCTACCTCCCCACATTCGATCCATCTGAACTTGGGCCTATCCCTAGTTCTAGCTCCAAAAGGTATATAACAGGTGGGCTGAAAAATTCGTAGGCTGGCACATAGATGGTGTCAGCCCTTATATGTGAGTTATAGCATTTTTAGTGAAGCAACTTTTGTTAGTTTGAAAAGAATGGATAAAAAGGAATTTCGTGTGTTAATAAAGCAACGCTTTTTGGTTGAAAAAAAAAATACTATTGAAGCCAAGGCTTGGCTTGATAAACATTATTCGGACTTTGCACCAGGAAAATCAATCGTAGAGAAGTGGTTTGCTAAATTTAAACGAGGCGAAATGAGCACCGAGGAAGATGCTCGCAGTGGACTCCCCAAAGAGGCTGTTACCGACGAAAGCATAAAAAAAGTCAACAAAATAATTTCTGATAACCGTAAAGTGAAGTGGATTGAGATAGCTGAGACCTAAAGATATCAAAGGAACGTGTTGGATATATCGTGAATGAATATCTGGATATGCGAAAGCTCTGTTCAAAGTGGGTACCGCGCGAGCTCACAATCGACCCAAAACAACAACGAATTGATGATTCTAAGCAGTGTTTGGAACTGTTCAATCGTAATAAACCCGAATTTTCGCGTCGATATATGACAATGGATGAAACATGGCTCCACCATTTCACACCGAAGTCCAATCGACAGTCAGCCGAGTGGGCTGCACGTGATGAACACTAAAAATGCTATAATTTCAGTAAAAATGTTATAACTCACATGCTAATAGTGCAACAGCTGTCAAATTTATACGCGTATCTTTTGAAGGTCAGGGCTAACTGACAATCATATGGGTTTAATACTAGTAGCGCCATCTATTTGTCAGCCTATGAACTTTTCAGCTTACCTGTTAGTTGAATATCCTAAATGTCGAGGATGAGGGGTACATTCGGCAGATGTGGCGCGCAAACCTCTTACATCCTATCTTGATGAATTTAATGATATCTGCTTCCTTAAACAACCTATATAATTCAGAATTATGTCGCTGACTCCACAATCCATTCTCATATATGTGAGAATCATGATTTTAATCCTTCTTCACACGAAGTAAGTGACATAATTAATAAAGAGACGTTAAAAATCATACTTGATTAAAAAAAAAGACGGATAAAAAGCGCATTCCCAACAAAATTACGTACACCCCTTATTACATCTAAAATTGCGTCTCATGTTTTAAAAGACCATATTCCCCCCTCCCCCCCCATTACCTTTCGCTCAAAAGAACTGTCACAAAACCTTTATATATCTCTGTAGAAACTGCAAACAATATTATAAAATCTAATTTCCAGTGAAAACAAAACCACAAAAAATGCATGATGTTCACCGGCTAGCGGCAAAACAAGTTTCTCAGCCTAAGTTGTGTTGTTATCGTGTCCATGGATTTAAAATATGATTATCAATGTTAGATAAAGTCAAAAGTCTTCTCGATAGCGGCCGCAAGCAATGGCGCCCCTTCACTATACAGGACTTCTCTTAAGTTGGCCTCGATTGGCACCCTACCCAATTGCAAAACATGGGGAGTGAGTGCTGGGCACTCTAAAATGTGCTTAGGTGTTAGGAAAGCGTTGCGGCAATTTCTGCAGGGGATGTATTCCCTGGTCTTGTCTGGGAGAATCCTCTGTAATGATTACTTCTGAGTCTGCTAAAAACTGATGCCAGCTTCCTAGGGCAGTTGAAGTCCGTGATGAGTGGCTTCTTAAAGTTATGAGGAATGAGTCGGCTTTTGGCAACTGCGTTAGCATCTGATGGTAATCCTAGGTTGATCATTGTCCCTGGCTTCTTCGGCTAAAGAGTCAGCGCATTCATTGCCCTCAAAGTTGACAAGTGCAACAGTTGTTGTATAGCCTAAGTTGTGCTATGGGCAAGTTGTATGTACATTATTTGACAGATGAAAAATGTAAGCCTGTAGTTACAATTGATAACTATACATCTAAAGATCATTTAACTACTGGAGAAAGATGGCATAATGACAACTGTTGGTTCAGAGAGAACATGGAAAGTTTTGGATTATCTTATAACGGAAAGCATAAAGAAATGAAAGTAGAAAAAAAAAGTGTCAAAATTAACACATAATTCGTATTACTATCAGAAATATGTTTTAACACCTATTTTCAAAGAAGACATTCCATTACTTTACGTAACAATCTTCACTGTAATAAGTTTCATCGGGATAAGGCTACCAATTATAATTCTAAATATACTGCTCATTTAAATACATCCCGTCCAAGCCCCTGACATGTCTTCCAGGATTACTGATCAATTTGGGCTTTTAAAACAAACTCTGTATAAGCGGTATCTCAAAACATAGGATGGCTGGACTTCGGAAGAGTGTGGTGGAGAAGTGTAACAGAATCAACCTTGATATTTTAAGAAAATCTCTTTTATCTTAGAAATCAAGCTATAAAATCATAATTTAACAAAGAAGCTATCAAACGAAACATGCTAAAAAATACACTCATGTCCATAAATTAAGGATAATGAAGTTCAGGCAAAGAAAGAGACAGAAGCAAAATAAATTTGACTTATTTGTAAAGTCTATTTATTAAACAAAAGGTAAAGCGCAAAAATGATACTATATGTTTGACATAATTAATAAAAATTGCGATTTTTACTCCCTGGAGCAAATTTCAAAAAAGAACCTATTTACAAAAAACAGTATAACATGGTTATTATGATGGTTAATATGGAGTATGTCTCCCGGACGATGCAATACAGGCCTTACAACGCCTAGGCATGCTGAGTATCAAATTATCAATCGGATCTTGGGGAATATTACACCACTCATCAAGCAATGCCCTCCGAAGTTCCGGTTGACAGGTGGGAGGGGGTTGACGGGCTGCAATTCGTCGGCCAAGCATATCCCACACATGCTCTATTGGATTCAAGTCCGGTGAGTATGCTGGCCAATATATAAGGGTGATATCCTCCAATTGAAGGCATTCGTTTACAATGTTTGCACGGTGAGGACGGGCGTTGTCATCCATAAACAGAAATTCAGCACCCATGGCGCCGCGAAACAAACGTACATGTTGTTCCAGAATGACATCCCGATAGATGTGGCCTGTCATCGTTACACTCTGAACATGCAGGTCAGTTCTGGAACCAAGAATAATTGCTCCTCAAAAGAGTCCTCCTGCACCATCGTAACAGTGTCGTTCAATGGTGTTCTCTTGGTGGTAACGGGTACCTGGCGCTCTCCACATGAAAGTCCGGCGAGAATCAGACTCCAAACTAAACCTGGACTCGTCGGAAAACATCACACCAGACCACTGTTGCGGTGTCCACAATGCATGCTCTCTACTCCAGGTTAATCGTAGGCGACAGTGAGTTGCGGTAAGTGGAACACATCTGACAGACCTACGAGCATATAGACCAATGTGCCCTAAGCGTCTGTACACGGTCTGCCTTGAAACTGTCGTACCGGTTGCTGAAGAGAGCTGACGAGACAGGTCTGATGCTGTGCTCCGTCTGCTTCTTTTGGCAGTAACTGCTGAATACCGGTTCTCATTCGGCGTTGTAACTCGGGGGCGACCTGTGCTGTAACATCTACTCGCATTACCATAATCTTGGAATCGTTGCCAAAGCCTGGAGATGACACTCTGGACGATTCCAAGTTCCTCGGATACTTCCAGCTGGGTACGTCCACATTTCAGTCGTCCAATAATTCTACCACGTAAAAAATCATCCGAATGCTTCCTTTGTGCCATAACTATGCAGTTATTGCACTGAAAGGCTTTTAAGGCGCTTGTGAACAATTTTACTTCTTTGCCACCATTCCTTATATACCCCTCTCTTACACTCTCGTAATTGTGACATACTATCCGCGCCATCTGGTGGTTTCCTGTAATTTGAATATTCTTCTTCAAGATGTGTGTGATAATTCTACAAGTGAAATTTTTATTTTAGAGTTCAATTTCTGTGTGATTCTGAATTATCCTTAATTTATGGACATGAGTGTAAAATTAACTTATATATATATATATATATATGTGTGTGTGTGTGTGTGTGTGTGTGTGTGTGTGTGCGTGTGTGCGTGTGTGTGCGTGCGTGCGTGCGTGTATTCAAAATCATACAAAAATGTGTAAACATCTTCTGCATCTTCTGTGGGGCCTAACGGCCGAATGACTAGCGCTCTGGGGGTAGTAGTCGGGTTTCGTGTTTGTGTCCCGAAGGTGCCATGGATGTTTGTAATGGTTCAAAATCAACTTTAAGCCTTAGGTCCCGGTCTAATATGACTGTTGGGCATAGGGACCACCCAACTGAAGTCCCCACACTACCACGAAAAGACGACCAATCAGACTTCTACCTACGGGAGCTCTATCTACCTCGGAGCAACAGAAACTGCCCTCTTCCTCCTTCCATGAGACCACACCGGTTCTTGGACTTGGTCTAAATGTTACTGTTTACCAAGTGGGATAAGAAATGGCAACACCATCTTCTGTACCCATAATAGATAATTGTTAATTTGAGATTCCCTCTATCTGCTCTCTGGGTTATTCATATGCAACTTGGATCGTTCTGATGTTTACTAGAGGCCATCTTTGCTACAGCTTTTTCAGCTTATGTGTGCTCTTTCTTCTTGCTACTTATTTTTCAATTCCTTCTATTAGCTCACACTCTCCCTATATATATCTTGTTCAAATTTTCAATCGTTCATAAAATACTTTTTATTCATCCACTCAAGTTCAAATACATTTTTTTGAAACTTATAATGGATGACACTTGACGTTAATACAGTTTTTTCAAATATTAATTAACTAATTAAATTTAATTCATTCATTTTAGTTTTTTTTTTTAGATTTAAGTTGCATATATCTACACCAATAGATGGCGCCAGATAAACTTTAAAAAATGAATGAAAATTATTTATACTTTCTGCAATAGAGTGAAAAGAAAGTAGGAATTGACTTAAAATTTTTTTTTTATATATTACTTGTTCTTTATACTGTGGTCACGGCCGTGGGAATATTACAGTTTCTTTCCCATATGTGTCAGTAGTTTTGGCTGCTTCTTGCGTTCATTCAAGCGCATTTGGTAATTCGTTTCTATACTTCTTTTTTTAATTATAAGCAAAATTTATATTAGGGGTGGTACGTACCATATTTTTTGAGTTTAGAGCAGCTCAGTAGCGAGCTAGGAGGGCATTAACAAACAATTAATTAAAAATCCATATAGATAACGTATTAAAACGTTTATAAAAAAATTGGCTTATGCAATATATTTTGTATTATTATTGTTATTATTATCAATTAGTGAATTCTGTTTTTTGGATTACAAATGGCATCACTAAACAAAGCTTGCTTTAGCAGCTTAAAAGCGAGTGCAAATTTAAGATCATAATAAAATGAATTTTGAAAATAAGCGAGTGAGTTTTAAATATATATTTTCCGATCTTTGGATTAAGTAATGTTAAACATAATTCACAACTTTATTTACAAACACCACATACATACAATTACAGGCATGAAATATTCAACATATTTAAAGACATGTGATTATAGATTCATGGAAAGATTCCACTTATAAGCCAAAAACCCGAAACTCAAATACCCGCAGGGGTTCCCTCCAGGTGAGAGTCTATAGGCCAACCAATACGTCGGAGTGCGCTAAATATATTTCCTCTCGGGATGAAGCGTTTCTCAGCGAGACAGCAGGTTGAACTTCCACTCGGGTGAGAGTCTCAAGGCCTACTGAATATTTCTTCTGAATGCCAAAGGTGGCGCTCTTACCTTAGTGTGTAGGAGGAAGCAAGGTTACAGTATTTGTTTTGTATTTTTTAAGTAAGCTCCAATATTTGAATGTTATGTTTCACTGTATCCTCTATATAAATATAGATGCATGCTTGACTAGTAACACCATTTGAGATATTTACTTTACTCATGTAATTTTTTACTAGAGGGTTATTGTTACGTCGAAACCCAGGTCCCCCTACTTAGGGGAGGTCAACGCCCTATGCCCAGAAAAACACCCTGTCTGTGGGGGTGTCTGGCGGGGGGTGAGGGCCAGGGAGAGAAAGAAGGAATGTAAGTAAAATGAGTTGAAACTCAGCGACCAAAGAGAACGGTTGTGTAGCAGTGCATCTCCGAGCATGATGGCTGCATAATTAAAAGGAGTTGAGCAACTGCGACCAAAGAGAATGGTCGTGTGGCAGTGCATCTTCGAGTATGATGGCTGCATAAATAAATGAGTTCAATAAGTGTAACCCCAGAGAGAGGTTGTGTGGTCAGTTCATCTTCGAGTTTGACGATTGCCTAAATAAAGGAGTTTTATTTACATACAGTCCACTGTGTCGGAATATTATTGGAGTTTAATTTTTGTGTCCGAGCTATCGAACAGTTATATTTTTTATTTTAAGGAGTGAGCATGTGCAGTTGATATAGCGAGATATTTTTCTTACAATTCAGTAGGCTTTCTTTCCTTTCATCCTTTTCCGAATAAGTTATAAATAAACATGATTTATGCGGAGTAATCCTGGACTTTAATTTCTTTCCACGTGGTTGCTGCAAGTGACTGAACAAACGCAAAGAAACATTGTATATTTATAATTTTTTTTCAGTTTTAATACCCTGGATAATAATGGATAAAGGGAGGGAGTGCAATGTAGACTTACCTCCTAGTAGGTCCGTGGCAATAGTCTATAACAGGGGTCTCCAAACTACGGCCCTTGGGCCAAATCCGGCCAGCCAGCGTCATCAATCCGGCCCGCGACACCGAATAGTTTATTGTTGCTGTAATAAATTGGATAAAAAAACACAGAATGATAATAACTCGGTTTTATTGAATTGCTAGGTGAAGCTTAATGACAAGCATAATACGCAGAAAATTTTACCTTAAGCATAACAACTAACAAATAATTGAAATGAATCCTACTAACATTATAAACTAGTGAACATCCCGTGGTTACCCTCGGTAGTTATGTTGGGGTAAAGAGTATCGCATATGTATGTATATCGATGTTTGGAATGTATATATCCTGAATCAAACATGTGATTTTTATCCTGAAAATCCCTCATTAATGGAAAAGCTAAATTAACACGAATGAAACCGCGGGGTATCCACTTGTAAAATCCTACCTATTTCCGCTTTTGATCTCTAGATGTCGTCAAGTGTTACGGTCGTATCGATACACACAATAGTAATTGTAGTAACTGAACCAGCGAATTTAGCAAGCGTATGCTCGCTCAGAGCGCGTATTCGGCGACTAGTCTAGAAATTATGGATAATGGCAGAAAAATTAAACGGTTTTGGCCCTTGGTACTTACTGGATTAAACAGTATGGCCCTAAGGCTGAAAAGTTTGGAGACCCCTGGTCTATAAGGCTAACTAGTCTACCGTTTGCGACATGAGCTCTCGCTGCTATTCTAAGCGACGTCCGGTTGGCCTGCATGTTCGCCTTTTAGCGGGTCACGACTGTCTGGGTGAACATCTACATCGCACTGGGATTTTTGATCAACCAAACTGCCCTCTTTTTAATTTTGCAGAACTAATGATTCTGACTGATAGTAAGAACTCAATACAGTATTTGAAAGATTGGCCAACCACCCTGGACAAATTGGGGCAAGATATCGTTTCTAAACTAGCTGTTTTAGACCAGATCGGATCAGTGTGCTTGCAGTGGATTCCCTCCCATGTGGGCATCTACAGAAATGAAATTGCTGATCTGCTCACTAGGGAAGGTTGCGAACTTCCCAAGGCTTCTTCTTCCGATCTGTTAGCTTCGGAGGTTCATTCCATGACTTTAGCCAGAGTGAATACCGCTTGGAGATATCCACCCATTCATGCATGGCACGCCGCTAAATATCCTGGTGTGTCCTTGCAGTGCGCCTGTCCTAGATCTGCTCAAACTGCTTTAGCTAGATTAAGGACTGGCAACAGTAAGAGTTTGACCTTCAATGGAGACGAGAAGACATATACCCTTTGTCATTGTTCGGCAATCGCGTCTCCCTCTCATCTCATCGATTGTATTGGTGCTTCTGCGAGGTAACTGTTGAATGAGGGAAGGACAGTTTACGATCTATTGATGCAGCATGATCTACTGGACTTGGTTTAGGATTCTAAATCAAGGGGATAAACAGCAACAACAACAACTAATGAAGCGACCTCATCTCCGTCGTTGCTTGTCATTTTGTGACGAAATCCAAACTAGAGAACTTTTAAAGCAATGACTTCAGTCAACTTTGTTGAACTCTTTTGTGTACATTTTCTATTTCCTTTTTTTATTTTGTATTTCCCCCCATTTTGTGTTGCTTTGCCATTGAAAATATAAATAATAATAATTAAAAAAAGGGCTAACAAGAAAGGCACCAAAAAATAACAATGACAATTTATACTCATGTCCATAAATTAAGGATAATGAAGTTCAGGCAAAGAAAGAGACAGAAGCAAAACAAATTTGACTTATTTGTACAGTCTATTTATTAAACAAAAGGTAAAGAGCAAAAAAGATGCTATATGTTTCACATAAATAATAAAAATTGCGATTTTTACTCCCTGGAGCAAATTTCAAAAAATAACCTATTAACAAAAAACAGTATAACATGGTTAGTATGATGGTTAATATGGAGTATGTCTCCCGGACGATGCAATACGGCCTTACAACGCCTAGGCATGTCATCAAGCAATGCACTCCGAAGTTCCGGTTGACAGGTGGGAGGGGGTTGACGGGCTGCAATTCGTCGGCCAAGCATATCCCACACATGCTCTATTGGATTCAAGTCCGGTGAGTATGCTGGCCAATACATAAGGGTGATATCCTCCAATTGAAGGCATTCGTTTACAATGTTTGCACGGTGAGGACGGGCGTTGTCATCCATAAACAGAAATTCAGCACCCATGGCGCCGCGAAACAAACGTACATGTTGTTCCAGAATGACATCCCGATAGATGTGGCCCGTCATCGTTACACTCTAAACATGCAGGACAGTTCTGAAACCAAGAATAATTCCTCCCCAAACGGGCCATCCTGCACCACCGTAACGGTGTAGTTCCCTTGGTGGTAACGGGCACCTGGCGCTCTCCATTTGAAAGTCCGGAGAGAAACAGACTGCAAACTAAACCTGGACTCGTCGGAAAACATCACACAAGACCACTGTTGCGGTGTCCACAATGCATGCTCTCTACTCCAGATTAATCGCAGGCGACAGTGAGTTGCGGTAAGTGGAACACATCTGATAGGCCTACGAGCATATAGACCAATGTGCCCTAAGCGTCTGTACACGGTCTGCCTTGAAACTGTCGTACCGGTAGCTGAAGAGAGCTGACGAGACAGGTCTGATGCTGTGCTCCGTCTGTTTCTTTTGGCAGTAACTGCTAAATACTGGTCCTCATTTGGCGTTGTAACTCGGGGGCGACCTGTGTTGTAACATCTACTCACATTACCATCATCTTGGAATCGTTGCCAAAGCCTGGAGATGACACTCTGGGCGATTCCAAGTTCCTCGGATACTTCCAGCTGGGTACGTCCACATTCCAGTCGTCCGATAATTCTACCACGTAAAAAATCATCCAAATGCTTCCTTTGTGCCATAACTATGCGTGTATTGCACTGAAAGGCTTTTAAAGCGCTTGTGAACAATTTTACTTCTTTGCCACCATTCCTTATATACCCCTCTCTTACACTCTCGTCATTGTGACGTACTATCCGCGCCATCTGGTGGTTTCCTCTAATTTGCATATTCTTCTTCAAGATGTGTGTGATAATTCTACAGGTGAAATTTTTAT
Organism: Caerostris darwini; assembly: GCA_021605075.1. NCBI lineage: Eukaryota > Metazoa > Arthropoda > Arachnida > Araneae > Araneidae > Caerostris > Caerostris darwini. The sequence goes on from BPLQ01013771.1 coordinate 73,384, forward strand.
TTTAGAGTTCAATTTCTGTGTGATTCTGAATTATCCTTAATTTATGGACATGAGTGTAAATGGCAATGATGGACCAGCATCCAATGAACTTTAAAAAAATATGTCAATGAATCAAATGGCACTGTTCATAGTTCAAATAATATTGAACGAAATGTGTCATCTACTAAAAAAAAATTGAAAAACTATTAAGAAGAGTTTATTAAATATGAATTTCCAAATTGAATTGTTAATGGGAAAGAACTTTCGTTGTGTGTTACTTGCAGAAATAACCTGCTAATTAAAAAAGACATTTGGAAACCAAATATAAAGAATTAGCACATAAATCTGAAGCATTGTTTAAAAACCGTGCGGAAAGTATGCAAAATTAAATTGCATTTTTAAAAAAAACACAGCAATTCCGGGGAAGGCTTTACGTTGTTGTTGTTGTTGTCTTATTCACATGAATCTATCCACCGGCTAAATCATGTCCCCAATCTTCAAAAATATCATAAGCAAGATGAGGACTAATGTTTACGTCATCCCCGACAAGAACAGCACATTTTAACAAGTTTTTAGGAGAGGCGTGCTCTGAGTTACAGTTGGCACACTTTTTTTTTGTTCTAACGCAGCTGGCAAACACTTAAGACAGTTTGGTCTTGGATGCCTTAAGGCAAGCACTGCACAGACGTTACTCACTATGCATTACCCAGGGATCGCGTGTAACTTGAAGATAAGCCACGGACGCGGAGTGACAATGCCCCCATAACGCTCTACGATCCTATTATACCGGGACCTACGGTTTAAAGTGATTTTCCGAACCTCTACAAACATCCATGGCACCGCCAGGACTCGAATCCGAAACCTGTGGTACCGAGCGCCAGAGCGCTAGCCTCTCGGCCATTCAGGCCCCTACAGTTGGTACACCTCGGAAAAGTTTTTTGCCCCTTATCATGAGGGAGTCACTTAATGTGTCCACTTGCAAGCCTACTATGGGTGGTGTGGGCGACCCAGCCTTAATGGCCATCCGTTTCTGTTAGCCTTAATGGTAAGAGCCCTACTTGGGACCTGACTATTATACCAGGGGTGAATCGAAGAAGTTTTCCAGAGCTGCTGGTTTGAAGTTTTTATCTTGGTGCAGATCTTAACAGGTGGGTTGAAAAGTTCCTAGGCTGACACATAGATAGCGCTACTAGCATTAAATCCATATGATTTTTAGTTAGTCCTAACCTTCAAAAGACACGTGTATAAATTTGACAGTAGGGTAGTATGGGAGTTGTAGCATTTTTAGTGAAGCAACTTTTGTTAGTTTGAAACAATGGATAAAAAGGAATTTCGTGTGTTAATAAATAATTGCTTTTTGGGAAAAAAAAAAAAAAAAAAAAAAAATACTATTGAAGCCAAGGCTTGGCTTGATAAACATTATTCGGACTTTGCACCAGGAAAATCAACCGTAGAGAAGTGGTTTGCTAAAGTTAAACGAGGCGAAATGAGCACCGAGGACGATGCACGCAGTGGAAGCCCCAAAGAGGCTGTTACCGACGAAAACATCAAAAAAGTCCACAAAATAATTTCTAAAAAAAGGTAGTGTAAGTAAAGTGAAGTGAAGTGAGTTTCGTAAAGTGAAGTAGCTGAGACCCTAAAGATATCAAAGGAACGTGTTGGACATATCTTGAATGAATATTTGGATATGCGAAAGCTCTGTTCAAAGTGGGTGCCACGCAGAGCTCACAATCGACCCTAAACAACAACGAATTGATGATTCTAAGCATCTTGGATCATCATTTGTTATCTTGGAACAGATCTTAGAGTAGGTCAAATAATTATTTGATATTGATACATCAGAGGTGCCTTCCTTGGCAAAGAATATCAGCAATTCATTGTCATACAGTCCGTAAGCCTAAGGCGTTTTATATTTAACAGGAAAAAATGCGAAATTACATACAATAAATAAATCACACATTCTTCCTTCAACATTAAAATGATATCAGTTATGCATGAAGAAAAATATGACAACGATTTAAAAACGATACCATTATCCACAGATATCGTTCATTGTCGCCATATCACGTAACCTAGAATCAGATTTGTTAAATCTAATACAAAACATTGCTCTACAACTTGACAAAACTACTGACATTACTAAAGTGCCTCAATTAATTTTTTATGAGAGTAGTTTATGAAGAAGACATATCAGAAAAATTTTATATTGTAATAAAAAATTGCAAAAAAAAAACAAAGAGAGAGAAAATATTTGAAATTATTAATATACAATTTGAAACAAATAATGACCTTACCTGGACTCACTGTATTGCAATTTGTAGTGATTGTGTTGCAGCTTAACGAATAGTAATAAAAGGCTGAGAGGGTTAATAAAGAAAATTGCTCTGCCAAATCTCAAAATAAGGGATGTTAGGATTTGGCGACTTTCTTGCGACGCCAACTGAGCAATAAGTCGCCTATTGTAGTAACTAGGATTTCTTGTACTGTGTACAACTAACTTCACTTACAATCGCAACCCTTTTCTGGGCTCACTTTGGCGAAAAGAATTTTTGACGCCAAATAACCAGCGTCTGCAGCAAGTGCAGCGTGATACATACACCAGCTCTTATTACAAAAATTATAGTTTAAAAACGCTTTTAGAGTTAATCAAACTAAAAAGTAAGAAATAATTGTTAACATAAGAATAAAATTACTGACGAGAAAATGAATGTCACTGTTCTAAAAGCGTGGGGTGCTCAATATCAATCCTTATAATTTTTCACTAGTTTCATTCCGAAATGCAGAGTTAGTTTAAAAATGTCATGCAAAGCACCCCACGCTTTTAGAACAGGGACATTCATTTTCTCGTCAGTCATTTTATTCTTATGTTAACAATTATTTTTTACTTTTTAATTTGATTAACTCTAAAAGCGTGTTTTTTTAAACTATAATTTATTTTTTACTTTTTTGTTTGATTAACTCTAAAAGCGTGTTTTTTAACTATTTAAATGAGGTCCCAGTACGGAGGACTAGAACTATAGTTCTTACAATAATTTAATTGTGAGTAAAACAAAGGCTAAATGAGAATGTGTCGAGCCGGCCAGGATTCGAACTGGGAATCTCTTGATCCGTAGTCATGCACATTGTCCGTTGTGCCACGTAGGTTTGAATGTCCCAGCTACTTTCATTCTACATGGGTTAAATTGCTCTTCATAAGTTAAAATAAAATCATTCATCCTGGCGATCCTAAACATGATGAGATAATAAACTTATCAAAATATTTTAGTGTCGTCGGTCCTTGATAAGTCTACAACGTTTAAATTAAATCCGATCGCTTAAAGTAGGGAAAAGTCGAGCCCAAAGAGCCACTTACAAACAAACAAACATACAGGTGAAACTAATAAAAGCGTATTAAAAATTGATGAAGAATTGTACAAGATATTGCAAGTTATTGTAATAAATTACAGCAAAAACTTACACGGCAGTCTCTTTTCAATACCATATAATGAGATGTGCTTCGAGATTTTCATATATTGAGATTTCGGTACGTAGTAATAATGTTCCATACTCAGGAAACATTATGGAACCTGATGACCGAGTGACTAGCGCTCTGGCAGTCGGTGCCCCAGGGTTCGTGTACGGAGTTGCATGGACGTTTGTTGAGGTTCGGAATCCACTTTAAACCGTAGATCTCAATCTCATTTGACTGTAGAGCGCTGTGGGGGTTGTTTTACTCCCGTCTGTAACATATCTTCTTCTGTAGCATATATGTAGATTTAGCCGCTTGCAAAAGATTCATCCCGGCCGAACCTACAGTTTTGTTAGACTTCTCTACCAGTCTAACAATTGCTAGACTTTTTCAGTGGGTGTCTAGGGGATTTGACAGGCACAATAAAAGTCCTGCGTTTCTTTAAATAAAGCCGTTTAATTGATTCTATAATTTACAATAATATTTACATTGGTTATTAATCAAGCGCTAAACTTGTGAATCTCGCTCCTCTCTCGTTGTTCGTCCGCATCCTGCCCCAATCGCTCCTGCAAGCGTTCTGTTCCTCCTTCATCTACGGGGTCCTGTCCCTTCTCGTGGGGTCAGAGTTCACAGTTGAATACTCCCCCACGTTGTAAACAGGCTCTGTCAAAGACAAGCAACCGTGATGTGTCGCCGCCTGCTGATTTCCACACAAACAAATCCTACATATATATGCTAAAGAAATAACAACGTTCGTCGGGGCGACCCACATGACATGCCTTCTTCAAAACTAGTTTGTGCTGTACTGCTTGCAGGAATGTGGTCAATACAACCCAGTCTTCGACGTAATTAAAAAAAAACATACATGAAATATTATTACTGCAAACATTTTAACATCGAGCAATAAAAGTGAAGCTTTGAAGAATAAACTGATATTTTGGCAAGAAAAGTTGAACAAAAAACAACACAGACATGCTACCGTGCTTTTCAGCATGTACTAAAGAAAATAATATAAATTTATTTTTATTCAAAAAACATTATTTCCAGTCAAATGATAAAATTTGGAAGAAAACCTTTCGAAACATTTCCAGATAAATGAATTAGGTTGCATACGGGATTTATTTTCATTTAATCTCAATATCCCTTTAAATGCAGAAGAACAATTAATTGATGTTTCACGTGATGAAATATTGCACATTCAATTTAAGTCTATGGCAACTTGAAGAAAAATGCAATAGATATTTTGATTAAATTTGCATGTGAAACCTAAGAGTCTGTTGGCCGAGTGGCTGGAGCTCGATACTACAGGTTTAGGGTTCGAGTCCCGGCAATGCCATGGATGCTTGTAGTGGTTCGGAATCCACTTTAAACCGTAGGTCCCTGTCTAACATTATCGTAGAATGCTGCGGGTTAGTGTTATTTTGCGTCCGTAGCTTATCTTCAAGCTACACGCACCGCCTGGATAGCGCTAAGTGAGTAACGTCGGTGCGGCGCTTGCCTTAAGTCATAAAAGACAACTATTTAAGTGTTTTCCAGCTGCATTAGAAAAAACTTTTATGGGAAACCAGCAGCCAAATCGCAAAATAGGGGTCGTTGGGGTTTAGCAATTTTTTTGGCCGCCAAATGAAGTAACCAAGGTATCTTCTAATCCCTAATTGGCCAGGATAAATTACGTGGTTTTTATTGGCCAAGATTAATCACGTGATTTAATTCCATTACTGAAATATTCCAGAAGAATTAGAAATCATTAATTTTGATAACGATTCATTTCACTAGTTACCACTACATGCGGCATTTATATATTTTATGATTTGCCACAAAAATTTTAAGTGTAGATGGGCGGCACTTAAAACTGCCAAATCTGTAGCTGCGGTGGCGTTAATACGTAAGTACCTTATTTTTCTTCAAAAATATTGATACCCATATACATATATAAAGCCATGATCCACAAAATCGCAGAATAGAGGCCGCTGGGATTTGACGCCAAAAATTCGTTTCGCCAAATGACCCCAAGAAAAGGGTTACGGTTGTGAAACCAATTGTGAACAATAGAAGAAATTCGTGTTTAAATATATTTGGAGACTTATCGCTCAGTTGGCGTCACAAAAAAGTTGCCAAATCCCAACAACCCCTATTTTGCAATTTGGCCCGCGTTTTATTCAGATCTCTTATAAGGCAGAAACATAAGCTCAAAATCCAGAAAGAATTTTACTTTAAGAAGTTTTTAAAAAATCTCGACGAAATTATACATTATATAATCATTTATTTGTCCAAAAGTCTCGACGAAATTATACATAAAATTAGAGGTGGGGGACGAATGTCAGAAATGAAAATAATTTTCATACTACTGATCTAGTGCGTTAAAAATAAATTTGTTAAGATATTCCACATTTTGATGGTACGTCCAAAAAATATGAACTTGTTAAGAGGTTTCAAGAAACTTTTGCATTTCCATCACATCTTTTACAGCGTTATTAAATATCAGATTTAATTCCTGAGCAACACAGTACACATATATAATATTTGTCTGAATATTTTTAATAGTTTTTAAACTCCATCATAGATACCCTTCACAACATTAGCATCGTTATATTTTGTCCATGATATTTTCTAAGAAGAGTATTTTTGTTAGCAAAATATAATTGCTGGTATCTCAAAATATTACATTAGTGACGTAATTACTACTTGATTCGTTGCTATTCATTTTTTTTTTCTTCTCCACAAAAAGTTTGATTATTGAAAGAGTCAGTACTACATCAACGAGCATTTTCAGTATTTGATGCTAAAAAAAAAATTTCATTTTTGAGTATAAATTCTTATCTTTCGTCTAGAATGCCGTGCAACCAATACTGCTTGCATACAAGACATGAGCATAAATGCTCATGTATTAGTTTTTTAGAGGTTTTATTTGTTTCTAAAGCCTTCATGATATATTTATAATCACTATATCCATCGATCTAAATATTTTGTGATTGTTCTTATAATGCGAATATCCAATAGGCCTCAAAATATGTGTTTTTAAGTAATGCATCACAAGCAAGTGCTCTCTATTTGTTTTGTTGTTTCTTATCCCACTTGGCTGGCCAAGCCCAGAGCCCATACATACTCATGATTGAAGGGGAAGGAAGCAGCTTCTGTTGTGATGGAGCACCCGTAGGTAGAAGTCTGACTTTGGCTCCGTGATGCTCTTACAGTCATAGGAGACCGGGACCTACGGCTTAAAGTGGATTCCGAACCACTACAAACATCCATGGCACCGCCGGGATTCGAACCCGAAATCAGTGGCACCGAGCGCCAGAGCGCTAGACACTCGGCCATTCAGGTCCCAAATTTGTGAATGCCAACGGCACGCGGTGTTCCCAGGTGGTCACCCACCCAAGTACTGACCGCGCCCAATGATGCTTAACTTCGGTGATCTAATGAGAACCGGTATATTCAGCATGGTATGGCCGTTGGCTGCTGTCTATTTTAAATACATAATCAAATGCTTTACACGACAAAATTTATTCTATTTTAAGCACATATGCATTTAACACTTTTTTTTTATATCCAATGGCAGATTATGAACAGTTATAGCAAAAACAGAACAAAAAAAAAAAAAAAAAAAAAAAAAAAAAAAAAAAACATACAACATACAACAACAACAAAGTAATGCAACAAAACATGCTGCAACAGAGTTCATTAATCTAACAATAATGCCAAGTTGCAGATCTTTTAGCCACTAAAAAGTGTTACCAGGTGCACCACGGGGAGGTAGATCTTCTGCCCACCCTGTATTTAACACTATATTCAGAAATAATGTAATATTAGTATTTATCCACAAACGATCTGTTGACACAATCTTTTTAAAAAGAGCTTTTAGCTTACATTATCGGTTTAACTTGTTCATGAAATTCTTTAAAATTACCCTTATTAGTAATTTAAGCAAATTTTCAATTTGTCCTAGGTTAAATAATGACGCTTCACCTTCCTTTTGTGCAAATATTTATTTTGGTATTTCATCGGTTTCTTTCTTTCTCTTCAGTTTCAAAAGACTTATTACATTTAATTCACAAGATTTTACAGATTGTGTCATATATTACAAAACAAAAAGAGCAAGGAATCCCTTGAACACTAACAAAGTATTATCAGATCCTAACCATTGACTGGGAAAATAACTTATTCTTATGAACACTTTCATGTTTTTGATGATGTAGTTTAACTTTCAGTAAAAATCAGTAGCGTGCACAGGATTTTTATTAAGGGTAGGCAGGTCCGATGTGAGACAAGAAAAACTATCTAATTAATAAGTATGGTAATTAATAATATGATACCTAATCAAAGGCAGCAATGAAAAGTGAAAAGCTATTCATATTACTTTAAATAAAATTTTAATTATAAATCGCCAAATCATGAAACACGCCAAAAACTTCCGATTATTTAAAAAAAAAAAAAAAAAAAACATCCAAAGAAGTAGAAATTATCATTCTGCCTTCGTAAAACGTGAGCTGGATACGAAGGTCACTTATCCCCTATGTAAAATCAATTGCATTCTGGTGTGCATCAATATAATGTAATGTATACAGTTGCGAGATTCATTAACAACATCGATAAAAAAAAATGCTATGTAAACCATTTTTTTTTCTTTTTTCATTGCATTGAATTAATCTTTTGTTGTATTCAATCTGTTCGTAATGAATGCTGATAATGAGATATAAAATATTCTTTAATGTTTATAAACTGTTCAATTTAAGCCAAAAAATTTTTTTTTATGTAGAAAATTAAAGGTAACTTTAATATTAATGAAACATTCATTTAAACATTTAATAGTTTAAAATGTCTTTATTAATGATAAACTAAAATGTTTGATACAAGTTAGAAAAGACAGCTAATTCACGTTTTGTATTCATAATGATATACAGTGTCTATAGCATATTTTTGCGAAAACTTTTGCTAGGCATTGTATTTTTGTTCTTAGTTATAAACTAATCCTGCCATTATCATTCTTACCATTCATTCTTATCATACCATCATCTTTCTGTACCTAAAGGCAATATTGGCTATGTAGCTCGAGTCTGTATCTATGATGTAATGTTACTTACACTTCTATTTTTGTGTAACAAAAAATATTATGAAATTTTAATCAGATAATCGAATAGTAAGTTAATGTATGATTTTATGAGTATCTACATAGTATCGATAGATGATAGTTATGAAGTGCAGGGCCCAGAATAGGCGGTGATCTTATGTTTATAATCTTAACAAGAGTAACGATAAACGCCACTGGTAGAAATTTTATGGTTTAAAACAAAATACATATTTAAAAACTCGAATGAATCTTATCTCAAATAATAATTGAATTTTGAATGCTTACCTGATCTAATGTATTAAAAATTGAAATAATAATTCTTACCATGGGATGGGAACTAGATTTCCAGTTTTCCCATTCATTTGTTACCCATGAAAATGAGTAAAAAATAATTTATGTTTGATTTCAAATAGATTTTCTATAATTTTGAAAACTTTCAATTCTGACTTACATTTCATTAAATCAATTTAATCCATGCTTTCTAACTTAAATGTATGCTTTAAATCCTTCTTAAATCTGTTTTTATTTGTAAAGCACGAAACGTTCACTAAATCTGGGCAGCTTGCTTTTCAACATAATAATGATACTATTTTAATGCATTTACTGTAAATATCTGTAATTATAAAGTAATTTTTCTTTTAGAGCCTTGCAATAATTGACAAATGATAACTTCAAAAGTGCAATTTTTGTTTCTAATATTAAAAGTGTTTTTCGAAAAAAAAAATTTCAAAAAAAATTCTTTAAAAATTGTTCTTTTACTGGTTTAAATACTCACATTTTTATACCAAAATTTATATTTAACTTTTAAAATAATCAATAAATTAAAATCGATGCATTGATGTATTAGTGTATGCATCGATTAAAAGAATGTATGATAGGAAGTTTTCTATCTGTATCTGTATCTTCGCATATGTTCTTCTGTGTGCTGGCTATATAAAGACGATCCATCTTCTAATGGTCGGCTTACTCTAAGCCCAAATTCCAACCAACTCATAATGGCTTCCTCTAGTGTGGTAATGATAGTTATTTTAACTCTTTTTTTCATTAATTATCTGCGTGAAAAATGATTTATTCATCACGTTTCTACCTAAAATTGTTCGAAAATCTCGTCGTTTTCTGACGTAATCTATTAAGGAAAATTTTATAATCTACTGGTCCCTAGCATATCGTGCACTATTCTGCTCTGTTATAGGTATTACGACGTTTCGAACGTGATGTATTTCTGCGGTTTATATTTTTATTGCACTGTTTAAATCGGGTTAAACCATGACATTTTTTGTTTCATAAATCTAAGACTTCTTAAATTATTGCTTGATACCGTATTATTTCATTCCAGTTAGCAACTTGACTGGGTTTTTTCCCTCCCTTCCTATTTTGCTTGAAAACAAAAATAATACTAAAAAAGAATAATTTGGAAAAATGCAGTTGGTAATAGATTTTCAGACATTTCTTAACATACTTAATAAAATTTGCATAGGAGACATGGTTTACTTATGATACTGTATTTCCTGTAGAATAAAGTAAATTCAGTTTGGATGTTCACTGTACAACATCTATTGCACCATGGTTTCATTTTTATGTATGTTTGCATATGTTTAAATCCATCATGTTTTTTAATTTTTTTTTTATTCACTTTAAACAGATTTTTTTCCGCTCATATTAAAAGATTCCTTTGTAAAGTGATAAATTTCCATATTAATCATGCCTGTATAAACTCCAATATGAGCAAAAAGTACCAAAATTTAGTTAACCCTAGTAGTACCTCCTTTTTGTAGATTATAGATAACCTGGCTGAAAGAGATAAGTTTTAGTTTTGACCACATAACTTTTGTGTGCTTGTATTGCAGAATCATTTTTTTTTTAGCACCGTGCAAATTATAAATAGGTTATTAACATTTTGATTTTAAAATTCAAATAATAGGAGGAAAAAATTATTCCACTACTTCCTATCCAAGTTACATAATAATAGCCAATTAAATTAGCTATTATAGTTGACTGAATGTCTGTTAATGAAGAAAATCATATTTGTCTTTGTTTTATAACCTTATTTTAATTTTGATGACTTTTTAGAAAGCATTGAATTTTAAAAACAAACTCATTATCTTTTCTTTGTTTAGTCACATTGCACATCACACAGTCTTATCTTGCAGTTCCTTGTAGAATAGTTAAAATTTTATATGAAAACATTAATTTCTCATTCTATAGGTTTACAGAGTAATTTTTAATTAGGAAGCATTAATATAATTGCTGTACATTAAAACTGTGCAAAACTGAGGAAAATGAGTTTTCTTCTATACTGCTGTCATTTTTCATTGTAAGTGTATTTTTCATTGTAAGTGAACAATAAAACTCAGTTTAGTAGTAAATTCAATTTAATTTGTTTCAGCCATTTTATTGCAATAAGCCTTGTTATTTTTTTCTTTTCAAGTTGTCGCAACTGAATTGCTCGTCTTAATTATATAATCTTTAAAAAATTCTGTTGGTTATGTATGATTAGTTTTAACTATTATATTATCCATATTATAAATAATAAAAAAAAATACTATGGCTGTTTTTATTTAATATTTCTTTCCCTTTCCTCATTTTTTTATTTTAAAACAAATTTAGTGATTTGGCAGCAAATTAAATTTAAAGAATTTTTTATCTCAAGCTTCAGCTTAGTACTGTACTGATAAAACTAATAATTTTAAATGTTTGATTTATGAGTCATGTCGAATTTTGTGTAAATAAATGGTAACAGTAAGCTTATAATGATAAAATTGTTGAGTAATTGAAGATTAAAAGTTTATCTTCTGGCCGATTTTAGGGAAGTTAATTATAATTAGCTTTTAATTTCTTCCCTGTAATATGTAGTTCCATTTACTGACCAGAGTGTAATTTTCGACCTGAGAAAATCCAAGCAATCTGCTCCTGTTCTTTTACCTACTAAATACTAACCAAGTTATGATTTTGTTAATTTTATTCCATGGTTAAAAAATGTTTTTCAGTTCAAGGAATGTTTTATAAAGAAGATTTTTATAAATTTAAGAACTATAATGAAAACAAGAGATGACATTTTTCTGATGATTTGTAGTCTTTATATTTGATAGGATAATCTTTATTAGTATTGTAACTTATTCATTCAACTTTGCTCGGGTTATTTTTATAATTTCATCCCATCTTATATATATATATATACACACAAGTACATATTCAAGATGTTTGTTGTATTTTATTTACTTTTGTTAAAATTACTGTTTTTTCTGACATTCACAACTTTTGTATTTATTTCTTTTTGCAGACAAAAAAAAATAATTCAAAATCGTCTTTATTAAAAAATGGAGTTCATAGAAATTTAAGAAGAGAAAGAGAAAAAAAGTAATTGGATATATATTGTTGGGGGAAAAAATAAGAGGCATTTTGTAATACACATTCAGGAATTCTTTTTAAACGCATATATCTACATTACAGGAGGAGTGTTTTGAATTTCAGAATAATTCAATTTTAAAAAGAAATATTGGCAAAACAAATTTAAGCTGCTTAAATATATACATTAACTTAAAAAAAAAAAAAATGTAGTTTCTACAAAAAACAAAAATGAACACAACTGGTATAGAAGAATATATTCTTTACAAAATAAGAAAATATTATCAGAACGATACTGTTGGGGAAAATTCAATACATACTTTTGTTATAGCAAGATAATTTTTTTTTACAAGATTTATTATAATGAAAAAGAGTCCAATTAAAACTTTTTTAGTTTAAACTAAAATTTAAAATAATTTTTGTTTTATATTAGAATTGTATCAAAGGATAAAGTAACTTGCTGTGTAGAATAATTGAGTAATAAAAATGCATCAAAAAAACAAAAATCTTTATATAGGGAAATATATATGGGTTGACAGAGTTACTGATGGGCCTTAAACTTTTTTCTTCTGGCAAGGTGATTAACATTATAGAGTTTGTAATTAAGTCAAGAAAACAATAAAAGAAGTTAAAAATTATTTTGCATATTCATGAGGATACATAGTTTATCAAAGATTTTAAAATATCAAAATTTCTTCAGTGTGTAAAAAAAAAACTACTGTGAATTTTTAAAACATAAAAAAGGGTTGTAATGATAGTCATAATTGAAGGAGCCCAAAGTTATCCTAGTTCTTAACTTAAGAGAATCAGAAAATGTTTTACAGTGGTATATCTATTTGTACAGTAGTACCAATTGTGCATTTGTTTATCTCCTAACATGAAAAGTTTAGAGGTAAAATCCTGTTAAGGTTTGGCAGTTTCTGGCATCTCTTGGTTTCAGAAATTTAGGATGGCCTTATAAGAGGTGTTCTGACCATGTTTTTTACAAGGCGTAGGGTTTTAAATTTGTTACTTTAAATTCCTTGAAAAAATAAGTTGCTTGACAGGAATTGATTTTCTGATTTTGTTTTTGAGTCAATCAGTTTAAAACTTCTAGTTTATGAATGATTTTTTTTACTTTAGTTATTTAAAGGCAACAGTTTCAAATTTTGTTCTAATTTTTCAGAGTAAAGAAGAATTTCTTATGTCACATAGTCTTTAAAAAAACTTTTGTTAGTGATATATGCTAATTGTTCTATATGAGGGGGTTTGCCATAAGTAATCTTTTGATCTAAACATTTTAAATTTTTATGTTTTGTTTTAATATAATAATTTCTGAAAACTTTAAACCTTGCAAAAACACTTTACTTTTTAACAATTAATATAATATAAAAAATACATTTTTTTATATTTCACTTTGCTTTATTTATAAAATATAAATCCTGTATTACTATCCTCTTTCTAATACATGAAAAAAATTAAATCGTTAATTTTTATTTATTTTTTAGCCAAAATTGTATCACACTGTGATCGAGGATGTTATAAACAATGTAAGAGAAGCTTTCATAGATGAAGGAGTAGATGAACAAGCATTAACAGAATTAAAGCAGGTAAGAATGAATTCTATATTCAAAATAATTATGATCCTATAAAATCATCTCATTAATTGTAAGAAAAGAGTAATCAGTAAGATTATTAATTATATGTTAAATTCTTCTTCATAAGACACAACAGTCCCATGAGGGAAGCCAAGGCTGTCTGCCTATTAGCAGATTACGAGACAGGAGATGTTTTCTGTTCATGGGATAGAGTTTGTCAACCCTATGCTTAATGCTCTACGGTCATATTAGACTTGAGATCTGTGTTTAAAGTAGATTCCGAACCACTACAAGTATCCATGGCATTGCCAGGATTCGAATCCAAAACCTGTGGCACCAAGTGCCAGAGTGCTAGTCACTTGGCTATCAGGCTCCTATATGTTAAAAAAGATATTTTCTATACATAGTTGATACGAAGGAATTTCATAACGAATACATTTGATGACCTTTTTACTTTCTAAACATTTCACTGAAATTCAAGTTTAATTAACAGTGTTTGACATGTCTTTCTAGTAAAAGAAATATGTAAACCTTTCATTTAAGTCATTGTTAATTTTTATTAAAAAAATGCTAACTACATTCAAAGGAAAGTAATTGTTATTTAGCTTAGGAGCCTTTTAATATTAAAAAAATATAAGATCCTATAAGAAATGAAACCTAAAGATTAATTACTACCATCACTATCATAGACTATTAATCTTTTCTTTCTGTTTCGTGTTTTGTCAATTTTATCATTTGATAGTATTTGATGGCATTCTTTTTTCATAGATAAAGAACTGAAGACAATTTCAAGTTGTAAAAACCCAGTGAAATTCATTTTAATTCCACTATATTCTATAATATCTGTCAACATTTGTTTTGTTTCTGATTAAATCTTTGTAGACCTCCTCATATTATGTTAAAGTTGGAATTGGAGAGATTCACTTCATTTTCTATAAAACATCATTATCTAATTTTCACTTTAATTCATATTTTGTACAAATGATTTTTGCTTGGAGTGCAATCTTCTCATCAGAATCATTGTCATAATTGTTTGTTTCTCTAACTTAATCATCTTCATATTGTTCATCTGCCAATAATTCTCTAATATATACTTCAGCAAATGTTTAATTGTAATTTAATTTCCTGCTATAGCATGTTTATTTCTATGTATTAAGTAAATAGCATTGCTTAATTTCCTTTATTTTTTTTATAAGACAGAAAAACTATATATATATAAATTTGTCTTAAATAATTTGACTTGAATATGAAACATTTTAATGCAGCTGTACCATATGTGCTTCAGTTATTTAAGGATTTTGGTTATCCACTGAATTTAAATTGTATATATATATATATTTTTTTTTCCGTATCATTTGTCTATTGGGTGTTCAAGACTATTCTTATAATAAATAAATCATTAAATATTTTTAGATTTCGAATAAAAATTTGTATTCTTTTAACTGTAGGTATGGGAAAAGAAGCTTCAAGAATCCAAAGCCATTGAGAGGGAAGAAGCACCTGTTACTAAAATTGTAACCCAAGCCCCCATTCAACCTGTTCCACAGGCAACCACAATTGGTGGTACATCAGGTATTGAAATCTTTCAACTATAATTATCTATATATATTTAATTTTTATGTTTTACTTTGCCTTTTATCATTTCTAAAAATTGATGTGTAAATTAAAAGTGGTATTTTAAAAATATAATTAAATTTAAAATCAAATGAAGGAAATTTAATTTTAACAATAAATTATGACATTATTCCTGTTTTTTCAACAGGGTTTTTGACGTTTTACATTTGTAAATAATATAATAAATATTTGTAAACTTGCTTGATGCTTCAAAGAAGTTATTGAAATGGCAAAAATGGTTTCAAAATTAATGTGGTTTAAATAATTAATCTACTCAAGCAAATACATAAATTAAATGTTTTGATTTGTGTGAAATGTATATTAAAAACTTAACAGTGATAATTTACTATTCAAATACTTTAACAGAAATTCATTCTTTAAAAAAAATAATTTACTTTAACAATTTGCTGTCCTATCAGTTCTAGCTATTTCCCAATCTTTTAACGAAATACTATAGGATGATGATAGAGCCGAGAAATCAGGAAACATTATCAATATGAAAAAGTTAGGGAAATTCATAAAAATGTCTAAAAATCAGTGAAAATTGCTGAAGAGAGCATTTTGCACCAAATATGTATGCAATCAGTGATTTTATAGTCAAGAATGCTAGTTTTATGACTGCTGTCCAGTTTATGATTTATCTCATTTTTAAACATGCCTTTCCCTAGTATGTGTGTGTTAGCATTTACTTGTGATAAGCTTGTTTACCTGTTAGTTTATTTAGTCAAGAAAAAGTTGGAGGGAATTTGCTTTCACAGTTTCTATAGCCATCCTATATTATTTATCTGATAACCAGATTTAATTTTAAATACAGGATTTCATGAAATTTTAGGTGACTAATCATTTTAGAATTATTTAATATTTAGGAACTCCAAAAATAATATTACTTGTTATCATTTAAGTAACATAATTTTCAAAAAGTATTAAAGATATTGAAAAAAATTTTTGTTTTGTAAAATTACATTTGCTAAAATGTAAATTTTTATAGAGTAATACAAAATGTGATTAGCTAAATTTATTAGATAGTATTGGTGATAGTTTTTATTTTAAGCAGATAAAAAGGCATGTTGTTAAAGAAAATGTGATATTAATTCTGTGAACTGTTTATTTGTTAGCTACCATTACTCATCAGTTGGCAATGCCTACTGGAAACATGATTCCTCAAGCTCTGTTGCAATATACTCCTGGAACTGTGAGTATTTTTTTTTACTTCTCAGTGAAATTTTGAAAATTTTGAATGTAGTACATAATCTTCTCATCATACATTTTATTTTTGTAGGAATTATATTTAAGAGAATGTATTTTTTTATACCC